>JABXWE010010772.1:0-23641 GCA_014611495.1 Limonius californicus | reverse complement strand
ATTCCAATTTGGTGCCCTTGCTGGGCCTTGGGCCCAACGCAAACGAGTGGTTCTGTGTTGACGAGTCAATCTAGGCACATAGAGAGGCCTACGAAGATGCAAATTGTTGGATTTCAGACGCCTGTGGATTGTGTGCCTGGAAATATTTATTCCTTCCATTCTTCGGAATTCTCGTTGCAGAGCACTACATGACAATGTGCAATTTCTTCGAGCTATTAGAGTTAATTGGCGGTCTTGTCTAGGCGTAGTGACTTTCTTTCTACCCTTTCCTGGCCTATCTTTAACGTCATCAGTCTCCCTGAATTTTCTAAAAATTCTGGAGACATCACTCTGTGATACTTCTACAGTTTCCGCAACTTCTCTTTGTGTCAGCCCATTCTGCAAGAGGGTCACTATTCTCACTCTGTTGAAGTATGTAATCGTGTTTCGTACCATTATGTTAATTATGCAGCGCAAAAAATCACAAAATTAACTTATTTACTAAGTTGATTGCTTTGTCAATTTTAGTTGCTTAGTAAACATTCGTGTCTTTTGTTTTATATTTTGGATATCTTGTTGTAATTAACTTTTAAATACCCAACCTATTCATTTATGGGATAAATTAATGAAAAAACATGGTTCATTGCCTGCAAATGCGATATGCAATAATTTTGATCATGTGTGTAGGTTGTTTCGAATTGAATTGACGAAATAGTATGTTATAGAAAACAACCGTTCTGCAAAAGGATGCCGAATTGCTAAGGCACTGAATGATAGAATCTCATTCTGCACAACCCTGTTTAGCAAAAGCGCTAGATTTCCAAAAAGTTGAACGACTAATATCGAATTGCAGAAGCGGAAAACACTCGACATTTATACAACAATTCCGTACCATACTCAAAAAATGTGTGAATAGGTATAGTGAGCTTTACACACTGATACACAAACACAATTACAAAGACTCAACATTTGCCAAAATGTATTTTTTCTAACGACACTCCACATTATTAGATGGTTTAATACAATAGTACATAAATAGGATCAAATTCGTGACTGTATCCCTGCAGCGATTTTTCATACTTTCAGTGACGAAAGGACACTTCAGGATCTTAGGACCCAAACATATTACAGAAAGATATTTCTGCATTTGATGTATGCGAATGCCTATAACGTACACAAGAAAAAAACTGTTAGTACTACAGTAACAAATAATTAAACATTTTATCGGAAAACATTGCCCCTATGAGTACTGAAACATTACATTGTATACTAACAAAACAATAAATCCTTTACGAACACTTTGCCATCAATTATTTGCATCTTCAAGAAAATATTTATGCAAAATGTATGCATAAAACCACGTAGAAGCAACTTTACGACCGATATAAAAATAAAGTAAAGCAGAAAAGCGCCAGGGGTGGCAACTGAATAAAGCTATACGAAACTATGAGCAGTGCGCCATGCACTCGTTATCAGTTAAGACTGGCGGTTATAGTTACATTACAACCATATACCAGTTGTTATTGTACGAGCTTTACAGCCCCGCAATGCGGTTCTTAGCAGAACTTAATAAATTGCAGATACCAGACCATCGTAAATGCAAATTAAATATAAAATTCGTGTGCATCGGCGAAGCCGACCATCAAACGAGCAGTTTATGTGGAATCAATGCTGTAACACTCGTAAACGGGCACTAAACTTGTGTATCGATGACAATAATGCCGGTAAAGTAAGCGCAAACAAAAAGGAATTGCTCACCTCTTAACCTTTACTAGTGTTAAACGTGCTTGAAATCAACAACGGATCTACGTGCACCTGATTTTATTCCGGAACGTTCAACACCGAAAAAACCTACTGCTAACTGAACAAGATTGTGTAATAATTCACCGAAACTGTAATTGCTTTTAGTGTTACAAAATCATTGGAATATCTAATTCACTGGCAGTACTTGGATGTCTAAATAAAGCAATCTAACTAACTCTCCATGTTATACCACTACTTACAGTTAGCTTTCTTTGTTTGTTTTGTTTGATTAAACACATTTTTCGTAAAATGTGTCATTACAGTTTACAATTTTTTATTGTACCAACACCACATTTTATAAAGCATAATGGGACTTATAAAACATTCACGGAATGATTTACCTTAACCACAAAATTAACACTACATTTTGTTTTGTTCACTCCTTTTTATGTGACAGATATTTTCAGCCATTTGGGACATATACTTCACTGACGGAAGGCTAATGTCAGCCGGGACGCACAAGGGAGTTCCACTTATCACGAAAGGTAACAACTACGATATTTTGAAAAAAAATGTATTGTGTGTGATATTAATATACGATAACCTGGAAATGTTTGAAAAATAAACTGAAAGCCAACATTCATCAATAATTCAACACCAGAGCTGTAGAACTGACATTAAAAATGAAAAATATTTAAGAAGATAACCTTTAACCTATAAATTTATCACCTCCTACCATCAATTCGTTCCACCATCTCTCTAACTGTTACTTATATTTTTAACTTAAAAATATGCTTTATTTTAAGACTTGCAAAGATTAACACTATCCCTCTTCATCTTAGTCTCTAACCCATGCAAACCTGGTTATCAGTCCGTCTGTCTATATATCCCTCCGGCTTCCCCGCTCTTACTAGCATCACCCATTAACAATTGGTTCCTCTTTTCTCTTAATCTTACTTATTGTAGGTTCTCTAAGAACTAACACTATCTCCTTTTGTCGTGCCTGTTCTCTTTCCCACATATTGGTAATTATCTGTCGGTCTATATATATACAGTGTGTCTCACTGTAGACTGCACCACCCCAGTATTTTGTTTATATATTATCGATTCAAAAAATATCTTTTTTCTGATTATACCTCTCACTAAACTGTAATTTAAGCGTATGTTACTTTCCCTTCACGGTGAAATGCTAGCCTACTACAATTTAAAATAAACAGCAAAATTGAAGAAGTCGTATTAGGGATTTTTTACAACAAAATTTTGTTAAAACAAATTGTTCAGAATCGTTCAAATAAGCTAAATCCAAAATTTCATTACAATAAAAAAATACTGAAAAAAAATTTTTTTTATAAAAATTCCATCTTGGAGTAGGATTTTTTAGAAAAAAAATTTTCAATATTTTTTGATTGTAATGAAATACTGGATTTAGCTTATTTGAACTATTCTGAACAACTTTTATTAACAAAATTTTGTTGTAAAAAAATCCCTAATACGACTTCTTTAATTTTGCTGTTTATTTTAAATTGTAGTAGGCTAGCATTTCACCGTGAAGGGAAAGTAACATACGCTTAAATTACAGTTTAGTGAGAGGTATAATCAGAAAAAAGACATTATTTGAATCGATAATATATAAAAAAAATACTGGGGTGGTGCAGTCTACAGTGAGACACACTGTATATTATATATCAATCCCTCTTTCCCCACCTTCACTAACATCCCAATATTAATTTATACACACATTTTGTTATACAACTGACACCACTCTTCTTTATTTTACTCGCACTCTTTTCCATACAAACCTTATTATTCGCCAGTCTATACACCCATTAGAGGAGTAAGCGGGCTAGAAGTTAGAGCATTAGACGTCTACGCTGAAGGTTTGTGGTTCCATTCTCATTCTGTAAGATGAGATTTTTAATGGTCGTTCTCCCTTGAAAGGCAATGGCAAACCAGCGAGATATTCTGCTAGCAGATCTTCTCGGGAGTAACAGTGTTTACGCACTTCCAGTGCACAGTGGTTCGAAGCCCATTTTAAGCTGTAAGTCCTCTGTGTCTATGCACCACAGGCATATAAGAGGAGATCGCTACGTCTCATAAGAGACAAAGCGCTCAAAGAATAAGATATATCTATCCCCCTTTCCCCATCTTCACTAGAAACTTTAGCCACCAAGTTTTTTCACGTTCTATCTAAATTTTACTGCCTGTCTACATATCCACTATTTTTTCTCAACTTCAAAGCAACTCCCACAGCCAAGTTGTGTCTCATTCTTTCTAAATTCTAGTGCTAGACTGTATATCCATCATTCATTCCCCACTTTCACTAGCAACTTCCAACACCAAGTTTTTCTCATTCTTCCTAAATTCTACAGACTGTCAATCATTCTTTCTCCACCTTCACTACCAACTTTCAGTGCCATTTCTCTTCGACTTCTTCCTAAATTCTACTTGTATTCGTAACCTCCGAATACACATATAATGCTTTACTAGATATCTTGCAACAATAAAAACCACTGCTTTTTCTCCTATTTGTGTTCGTCCCTATATAAAACTATTTATCTTCCAGCTATGTACCCCTCAATCGTTCCCAATACTCGTTTATAGTTCCTACGACCATGTCTACTCTACTTACAGTTGTAACCTACGAAAATAATAAAATTAACACTATTTTGCATTCGTCTACAACAGCTACCTAATCATTTCTTCATCTATGTATCTGCATCTTTATCACACCATCGTTTAAACTTCCCAAGACCGCCACATATGTCTAGTTCCTACTTACACGTGCAATACACACATGATGTCCTACTATCGCATTATGTACGTACTTAACACCCTCTGCTAACATCCTACTGGCACTGTATCCTGCTATCTCCTGTCGCTGCTATCTTAAGTTTCCCTTTAACTAGTAGTCTTCCCACATTGACATTAGAAGCCAAATGTCTAGGACAATAATCTTTAATTAATGACAGGCTTTGTAAGCACTAGGCTGTCTTTTAGTTATACTTTTGCTCATGTCTGCATACTAAAATGCACCCTCTTCCATTCCACTCCATTCAAACTCTCCAGCACCAATTTGCTTTACCTCACTTTTCTTGAATATTCTATTATTTAATTCAGGCACTTTCTCTAGTTTTATTCAAGCTTTTTCCATATGTCGTCGTTTTCTTCCTAAACATAGTTATTCAGCAAACAATTCTCAATACAACTACTAGTATTTCTCCCCCACCATGTCTGTGCCGTTCAGTTTGTTTGCTTCCAACCATACTTAGTTCATATACCATCCATCTCTTCTGATAATTTCAGGGTGTGAAGTGGTACTTCAGAAAAGAACATATATAGTTACTTGTAATATACGTCAGTGACGTAATTTTTTATTGCTCCTTACACCTTCTTATTGTTATGTCCCAATGTTTCTCATATTTGGATTTCCCTAGCTGGGTTAAATCTCCTACTAATTCACTCTTCCTCTGGAAATTCTACACGCTCTCTATGCTCTACTGGTACCTATTTCCATATCCAATTATCACAAAGATTTTGCCTTTCATTTTGAACTGTATTTCTCTACATAATGTTCACTACCTCACTGTTATAATCGTATCTGTATTTATCTATCATTTTCTATTCTGCCGATGCTTCTCCCCATTTTATACTATTTCAGTACACCTTGTTAACCTCCCTCTACAGCTGTCAGTTCTGTATTCTCTTGTTTAAATGCCATTCCACATCAGTATTCTATTCTTTTACAACTTTCATTTAGCCTCATTTTCTTCCATACAACCAATTCATCCATTTTCATTTAAAATTCAACCTAAAACCAAATATACAACATAAAGTTCTACATAGAAGGAATAATTAATATAATTATATTTTCACATTTCCTTATTAGAACTAACATTCTTATATTCCTGTTTGTTAATGCTGCTCTGAAACTCGTCTTACATAATAAAACGAATGAGAATGCAACGTTGGAAATGTTCAATTTCATTCGTGCAAAAGGTGCACGTTCGCGTTGCAGCAAACCCCTTTCATGGAGCAAAATGTAAGGATTACGGCGCATTCTGAGGCAATGTTTCCTCAACAAGTTCATAATTTAACGACATTCATCTCTAAACTCTTACGATCCTCCATTATATCTCAGAAAAGCAACAGTTCAAAGTTTGCAACCGCAAAGCTCGACTGCAGGAGCACATGCGAGCAGAATGAAGGGAAACGGAAACAGCGGAAGCAGCATTTAAACAGAGATAGCGAAAGTGTATTTAAAAGGAGAGAAACGAGCGGGTAGATACATATTTGAGCGTGCCAAGAGAGATAGGGGGAGAAAAACAACAGGAACAAGGATGCACCGAACGCATTCGAGCGCGATGGATTCAGGATGCCAAAAACTAGAGAGAGATAGAGTAGAAATGGGCCTAATCCTGAGTATAAAAGCTCCCTCGAGCCTCGAGCGTCGAGCTGTTTTTCACCAGCAGGAATTTAGGACGAAATTCCTGCAACGCCAAGATTTTATACGAGAGTTGCCAATGACATGCTGGATTTTGCCGTAAATGGTGGGATATTATTTTGATATCGTTAAAACATTTTCTTTTATTGTGCCCTCGCTTCCTTTCACAATATACTATTAAATATACTTGCTATAAAATTCCAAGCTTCCCGCAGAACACAGCTGACACAAAATCCGGGAACAATATTTTTAACTACTGGAGGGTTATAGCATCCGGAACACATGATGAACATTTTCACATTCGCTCACAACATTTGCTTTAATTAAGCAAGGTTCTATCTTCATGTAATCAAAATCAACGGCATGTTGGGAGACAAAATCATTACGGATAGAACAAAATATTCCACTGTTAATGCAGCAAAAATTTTGAATTAAGTACATTACCCATTTAGATTTCACGAAGGCATTATTCGGACTTCAAAATGCTAAACCGTGTGAGCACTTTTATAATGTTCAAATGTTCCATTAAATTTTAAGCTTTTACGGCAGAAAGCTCGTATGGAGATAATGGAATTTGACTTTATGTTATAAAGTAATTTCATTTAATAGCACTTCATATTTATTAAGTTAACAGTTATTTTATGCATACCAAAAAGCTGGTATTTGCTTCGTCTAAATCCTGTGTTTGCGTCAGGATAAAGCCAACCCATACGTTAAACGTAGCCTTTAAATAGAACTGATTTACATTTAAAAATCTTCAAAGTGGCTGTAAATGAAATCGCCAATCAGCGGAAACTTCAATTTTTTAATATGCAACTAAAAAACGTTACACAGAAAAAACGGACATTAAAATGTAAAATAAATATTGTATCAATATTGACAAAACGACTGCATAAAGTTAGAGAAAACAAAGGTATAATGATGATAATTGAAAGTTAATGTAAACACAAGAACAACGGTGAGTTTACTTTTAGGAGTGGAGAGAGTAAGAAAATTACAGTGAAGCTCTTATTGATGGTAGTGGGAGGTGCCTTACATTCAAAAGTAGAAAGGAGAGATGAAGTGAAAACGGGTCGCGCGTTTAAAAGAGTAGGGCAACTAAAAGTATAATAATTATAGATTGTGTTAATTAACGGAGTAAATGATAGTAATCGGGGGAGGGGGGGGACTTGATTTTCTGCAGGGGAACAATATGGGTGAAGCAAAATGGCAATGGATGAGTTTGAGGCGGAACTGATCTAAAAGTAGAGAGAAGAGGTAAAGTGTAAAGAGCCACGTGTTCAGAAGAGTAGGAGGATTAGATTAGATCTATTCTAAGGAATAACCAATAAGAAAAAAAATAGGATTAATTTTATATAATTGTACAAACGTTAGAGAAGTACAAATGTATATTAGCGATAAATGAATATACGAAGGGAGGAAATGTGAAGTCTAAAAGAGCTACGAGTTGGAAAGTATAGGAGGATTAGATTAGATCTATTTTAAGAAGTAACGAAGAAGAAACAGAATAGGATTGATTTTATATAATTGTACAAAGACTAGAGAAGTACAAATGTATAATAGCGAAAAATGAATGTATTAAGGGTAGGACACCTTCAAACGTAGGGAGGAAAGGTGAAGTGTAAAAGAGCTAAGGGTTGGAAAGAGTAGGCGGATTAGATTAGATCTATTTTAAGGAGTTAAGAATGAGAAGCAGAATAGGATTGATTTTATATAGTTGTACGAAGGTTAGAGAAGTACAAATCTATAATAGCGACAGATGAATATATTGAGAGTAGGGCACTTTCAAAAGTAGAGAGGAATGCTAAAGTGTAAAAGAGCCACGGGTTGGTAAAAATAGAGATTAGATTAGATTAAATCTAATTTAAGGAGTACTGGATGAGAAGCAATATGGGATGGGTTTTATATGATTGCAGAAAAGTTAGAGAAGTACCAATGTATAATAGCAGCAGATGAATTGGGGGTAGGATACATTCAAAAGTATAAAAGAAATGTGAATTGTAAAAAAGCCGCGGGTTGAAAACAGTAGAAGGGATTAGATTAGACTTAAATTAAGGAGTAACGGATGGAAAGCTGAGGTAAGTGGAATTGACTGATGGCAGGGAAGCGTGCAGACAGTTACACCAGGGCAAATACTATTAAGAGAGAGAGGAGGCTAAAATGTAAAGCCTTCAATTATAGGAAAACATGGGGGAGGGGGGGATTAACTGGCTATATTGAAGGAAAGACAACTAGAGTAAAACATTCAATTTGGATACTTTAGGCGATGAGCATCTAATAATTTCCTGTTGAATCTCTCCTCTTACGATATTGGCGGTGATTCGGAGTGCAGGTTCTGGTTAGATGAGGAATCTTTCGCCCCTCCCCCCTCTTGTCACAGTATCGGCCTTTTCATTGCTGACCATATCGGCATGTCTAAGTTCCCAGTATAGCATTAAAACGTTGCTGGTCCTTAAGGTCTGTAAGGACAACCAACACTCATACACCAGCCGTAAGACATTCTTGGGGTTTGCAAGGCTGTCGGACTAAATATTGATAATTTTGTTTACCTGTGAGTGACCTACGTTTTCTTCGGCACAGGGGTTAACTTGGTTCTAAGTCTGTATCCATAGACGCCCAGTCTCTGTTTCCGGAGCCATCTTTGTACCATATAGGTCGATTGACTCTTCCCTAGAGCGGTATAAGACAGATAATCTTCTCCCATATGTGTAGGTTTGGACCATGTGGTCTGAGCATAGTGTAAATGAGCATATGGTGTTCCTTATGGAAGTGACCACCTTGCTGTGGCCAAAGGAGAGTGTTACGGATCCGGTTCGTCATACTCTGCGGGCAACTAGCAACTTGCGCCACTACTAGGATATGTAGGGAAGGGGTCCAGGAGTACATTAGTAGTTCTCATAGCTCCAGTATGCTGACGCTGGTGGACGTGTGTTCATAGAGGTAGAGCGGCGGGGAGTATGATTATAGATTGATTTAATTTACGATGGCCATAGGAGGGTGTCACGGATCCACAATTGCCGGTTCACCATACTCTGCGGGCAACCGTCCTAGCTTGTACCACTACTACGATATGTAAGGGAGGGGTCCAGGAGTACATTAGTAGTTCTCAAAGCTCCAGTATGCTGACGCTGGTGGACGTGTGTTCATAGAGGTAGAGCAGCGGGGAGTATGATTATAGATTGATTTAATTTACGATGGCCATAGGAGGGGTCACGGATCCACAATTGCCGGTTCACCATACTCTGCGGGCAACCGTCCTAGCTTGTGCCACTACTACGATATGTAAGGGAGGGGTCCAGGAGTACATTAGTAGTTCTCATAGCTCCAGTATGCTGACGCTGGTGGACGTGTGTTCATAGAGGTAGAGCGGCGGGGAGTAGGATTATAGATTGATTTAATTTACGATGGCCATAGGAGGGTGTCACGAATCCACAATTGCCGGTTGATCATACTCTGCGGGCAACCGTCCTAGCTTGTGCCACTAGTACGATATGTAAGGGAGGGGTCCAGGAGTACATTAGTAGTTTTCATAGCTCCAGTATGCTGATGCTGGTGGACGTGTGTTCATAGAGGTAGAGCGGTGGGGAGTATGATTATAGATTGATTTAATTTACGATGGCCATAGGAGGGTGTCACGAATAGACAATTGCCGGTTGATCATACTCTGCGGGCAACCGTCCTAGCTTGTGCCACTACTACGATATGTAAGGGAGGGGTCCAGGAGTACATTAGTAGTTTTCATAGCTCCAGTATGCTGATGCTGGTGGACGTGTGTTCATAGAGGTAGAGCGGCGGGGAGTATGATTATAGATTGATTTAATTTAGGACTATGAGTAAGGTAAATTATTAGGGAAACGGTGTGTAATACTGACGAATGAGATACAGAGTGGGTCACATTTTTAAGGTAGAGAGAATATATACGATTATGGGAGCGGATTTTATTCATTTCAGTAGAAATAATGAGTATACAGGGATTAGCTGATTTTGGAGATTAAGCAATATTTAACAGTGAATATTGGAAGCAAGGTGCAATGGGGCTGGGTATTAATGAAAATATAAAAAACTTGGAATATGATTACAGGTTAAATTAATTTAAGGGGTAAATAATTGAAGGTAGGGTGGAGCAGATTCAACTGATTACGGGTAATTGTTATAGGAGGGAAAATGGTATAATAGAGGTACTTGTATCATAGTCAAGAATAGTGAATAGAGGTGGTCGCCTGAGCCAGGGGAAGCTAGGATTATGGTTTAGGCATAACTTAATTTAAGAAATTGGAACAGACACTAGAGTAAGGTGAATGCAATTGAAGGTTAGGTTAATTGCAGAATGTAAAAGCAGTGGACTGTTAAGTTAAACACAGAAATAGAGACGAGAACTGAAGTAGTGACAACGTATTAGGGTCAAAATAGGCGTGAGAGAGCATTCAAGGTTTTATAATTCTCATGTTTCCCGAAATCAAATGTTGATTAATCTAAACTTTTTACCTTAGTAATCGCAGCAATGTTTAACTTACATAGATTTTTTTATGCTGCTGGATTTATTAAAGCAACCTCTTTTTAAAAGCATTAAATAAGTTGGAGAAGCTTCATTAAATCAGAACTACAATTTAGGTGTGTCAGAATATGCTTTGAGGAATCTGGCGAAAATTTGACACTCTCTAGCTACACGAGTAAACCGAGAGGAAATCAACTGCTGATTTCCCATTTAAGCCAAGCCTACCTGAATAAACATTTATTATGTATGCGGCGAGCTTTGGCAAACACACGTTGTTCTTAAACTCGTGAAGCAACTTCAACAAACAAAGCAGTTTACGCATTGCTAATTTCTCTTTATAACACTAAAACAACCATCCATCACGCAATTCTATTTCTAATTTCTATTCAGAAACAGCTAACTTGATTCCATTGTAACTAAATTCTGGTAAAAGCCTACGAGACAATGAGTGATTCGCAAAACATCAAAATATAACATTAGACTAATTCTGGTCTATCCATTCGGGTAAACATGTTCGGCTTATGTACGTAGAGGGCACATATGACAAAGAGGATTAAAGCGATACGAGTGCATTCTGTCCAACTCAATGACATCGTTGGATTATATCATCCCGAAGCGCATTAAATTTGAGCAGCTCTGTGAAAATTTAATCCCCTTATTATATGCTACCAAAGCCGCTAGAAACTGATTCGCTTCGACGGCTCGTTAACACGGGGAGTAATCTTAAACGTTTCTAAAATGGATTTAACATTAAAAATGCAACAACGCTGGGGCCAACTAAAAGCTCGTCAAAGAAAATTACCAGGTAATTAATACATAAATCCGAAAATGCGGAACGCCGTAGAAGCCGAGTGCGGTAGTTTATTTATGCAAATTGGCAATAGTTCCTTGACGAAAGGCACGTCCGAACGTTTAACTCCGACAAGTTTTTCGGAAGAAAAATGTCCAAGTTAAACGTTTAATATCTCAAGAGTCGAGACACCGATTAAAAGTTACGAGCTGCTGCTTCTTAATGGTTCAGTCAGTCATAAAGACACAACAAGATATCTCTCCTAATGCCAAGTTTCATCAAAACAAAGGCGGGGATTCTACACTTTCAAGCGCGATAAAATATATGCGAAAAATCCTGTTACAAGAAAAAGCTTCTCCTACCTCCCACTGGGCTTGAAAACTACACATTTAACTTGAATAAAACATTCATACCCCATTTTTTAACAGTGCCTGCAGTAAACCATTCTAATAAAAGCAAACGTTCTTGCGAAACAAGGTACGACCAAATAGCGAAAAAAAGAATTTGATTGATTTGGCGGCGAAAAGTTTCAAAAAACCTTGAAAAAAGAACATGAGTGAAAGTTGAGTTGGGATACTAAATGGAGGATTACAGGGGAAACAATGGAGGTATAGTTAGAAAGAGGTTTAGGAATAAGGGACGGGGAAAAATGAATTAGATAAATTAGAAGACACAAAGTTAGGATGCTAGGAAAAGGACAAAGTAGAGATTATGATGTAAGGACAAGCAACTACATTTTAGGAGTACTATAGGTGAAAACAAAATTATCTTACTAAGGAATATAATTTTTGAGATACTACTGAAAGGAAAAAATTGGATAGAGCACGTCTACAAAAAACCAACTGGCAGTGACAAATGTGGAAGAAGAATATTTCAAGAGAGGAAGAGAAAATTGAACCCGAACGTATTAAACGAAGAAAGAATACACCTTAGAAATTAGAAGGGCAATATAGAAGAAGGAAAGTGCGAAAACGGTCTATGTATAGGAGGGATAGAGAACGAAATTCCATGAGATGAAAAAACAGAAATTTTGAGATAGGAAGAAAGTGGAAAAATGGAGAGAAAAATATTATAAGAAGGAAGACTGTGAAAGAGAAATTAGGAAAAGAACTATATAGAAAAGTAGTACAACGCGAATAAATAAAATGCTTGGCGGCGAGAAACTTGCGGTAACAGTAAAATTGTAGACCATGGGAAAACTAAAGTGACGAGAAAGAAGAAATGGTAGATAGTGGAATAGTATAACATGAAAATATTTACTTGAAGAAGATATGGGCAGCTCGAAGGTGGTAGGTATATGTATAGGGTCTGAAGAGAAAAACTAGATTATCTTTTTTTTTACTCCTCTTTGTTTACAATATGTCCGATTAAATAATAATAGGTGTATCTAATTTATATGTGCGAAGGGAACTCAAATACTCATCTACCTAACCATGAAAACAATGAGTAAGCGGCCTATGCTATTAATGATATATTTTCACAAGTTTTTGACAGTTGTATTTGCAATTTTGTTTACATCTGCACAACCGTTTCAAAATATTGTGTTCAGTTGTATTAAAACTGAATTTTTTTTATTTAAGGATGATCTTCGTTTGTACCGCTTGCGCAGTGTCGAGGCGGTGTGAGGCAAAGCTAAGCTAGTTTGTGCTATGCACAACAGGGCCCGCGTCTGCGGGCTACCGTGTTGATGCGAAACCGTGCTTTACTTGTCTGGTGTGTGGATGTTTTTATGTATGGTCTTGTTACTCCTCTAATGCGACCGTAAAACGAGGAGTGCCATTAATTTCATCCCGAACGGCAAATGGGGACCGGGACCCAGTACCGACCAGCCAGTATTAATACTGAATGTTAAAAAACTTGAATACCGAAGTGTAGTAAAATTCTTCATAAAATAAGGGAACAGGCCAAAAACTATCTATGACAGGAAAACGGCGGTCTGCGGAGAAGAAGCCTCGTCTTGTTACAAGGTTTTTCTATTTCTTTTTTTTTCTATTTCTAAATTGACAGAGCCCATATGTGCAACACTCAGACCTTTTGATCCATTGTGCATCCTGTCTGTTGCATCCCTCATTAGAGCAGATCCGACCTTTTGATGAAGGCCAGGATCTGTCTCAGTGGGGCTCTTCGAATGTCCTCAAGTTCTGGAAACCATACCCCAAAGACCCTGAATCTGAGAGGGTTACAAGGTTAAATTTTGATGTAAACAATTTCGTTGGGTACGGGATTCCGTTGAAAATGACTCATGATCGGGCATATCGGCAGATGCGACTAATGCAGAAATGTGCCAGAAAGTTGAGGCTATGATGTTGGGAGGATCGAAGTTTGAAAGTTGCTACTATATCTTCATAAACTACTATTCTAAATATACAAATATGTCTATTATGTCATTGGGCCTGAAACGTTTCAATCTTTGCACTTCACTAATAGTGTTTCTAAATAGATTTCTCGCGAGCAAATTAAGACGCAGTTCCAGCATTGTAATTTACACTAAATCACACTTTAACTTTAATCGATGGTACTCTTGCAATTGTGGTGTTGGTAACATACCAAGAGCCGTTACCTATTTGTTCGTAATACTTTATTTTGAAAGTGTTGTGTTTGCTGTACCAAGCAGCTGTATTCCATATAGGTTTCATGATTACATATGAAATGCACCACCCATTGCACCCATAGCATAAAGCTACGGGTTTGAAACTTTGCTAAAATCATGTTTCATTATTGCGGATGAAATGATCAGGTTTTCATAAAAAAAGATTAACAATTATAAGAAAACAATAACAACAACGAAAACAAAATTAATAATGTGTAACATCGCCATGAACAGCAATGCAAGGTTTTACTCATCGTGGTATGCTTTCTATTAAGTGGTCTATGTTCTCCTGGGGTATCTCGTTCCATATAACCTCAAGTTGGTGTCTCAGCTCGTCTAAGTTGTTAGGAGCTCTTGGCAATAATCTTAGCCGCCGGTCCATCATGTCCCAAAGATGTTCGATCGGCGATTTAGGAGAAGAGGCCCATATGAAAAACGAACACTTCGAAATAGTAGAGAATGCAAAGAACAAATTAGAGGGGTTAAAAGCGTGAGATGCTAGAATATAAAAACCACCGCAGAAAAGATGTAAGGACGTAAAGAAGAAAAACAGAGGGTGGGATTCCAGGGAAAGAAGTCAATGAAAGAAAATATAAGAATGAAAGAGACTACAGAGAAATAAAGGGAAGGAACAATGGGGCAGCTACGCCATGTACATGTATATAAGTAAAGGAGCACGACGGAAAAGTCCATAAAGGGTGTACTGTTTTGAGAAAATGGGAAAATTGAAAATCCGAAATAATAAAAACATGACAGCAGGATATTAGATCAGGATAGAGTGAAATGAGAGAGTTGAGGAAGGAAACATGTACATTGATAGAAGTAGGCAAAAAATAGATTGTTTTAGAGAAAAAAAAATGAAATACTAAATAAAGGGGGGAATTTTGAGAGGAGAATATTTGAACAGGGCGGGCGCTAACAGGAAAATTGACAAAAGCAAATTTCAAAGAAAAACAGTTAGGGTAGGTATGTATATAGGCATGTAGGAAAAAAACTGAAAGAGTTGAAGGTGGCGTAAAGATTAAGTAGTAGAGTCTGAGAAAGGAAACAGGGGTAAGAAAAGCAGTGATTTGAGAAAGGGGTTATAGAAATAGTACAAGGTAGGAGGGAAAATTGTAGGGGGCAGGAAACGTGGGAAGAGTACTATGTTACAGGGGTATGTAAAATGAAGAGGACGTACAACCACCAGTAGAAAGAAAGAAGAGATGCAAGAGAAAAACTTGTTAGATTCTAACTATAATTCGGTTAGTTTAATCAAATGCTAAACTTTTTAATGAGTATTTAATAAACTAAAACAACAACTAATGATTAATCCACATCACATAGGGCAATTTTTTCATAGTTTCCACATTAAGAATTGGTTAGAACTTTAATTTAGAAGACTACCTCGCGGAATTATGATCCTCTATATAAATTACTCTCAAGATCATCCCCGAAGGAAAGACTTATTACTAATTCGGGCTTTCCACGCCCTATGAGTACAAAGGAAAATCCAGTCCCCTTTTTACTGCTGCTTCGTTAGTTTTTTGGGGCCTAGTAAAAAAAATCTTGGTAACAACGCCCTAGACAAAACCTAAGCTAATTTATGAGTCCGAAATTATTGCGACAGCACCGCAAAACTGCCTTCCTTTGTTAATGCCATAAATAAAGCACTAATGAGAGAAACAGGGCGAAAAATTACATTTAGTAGCATTTTTTAGATAAGCTTCTAAATTGATACCGTGTATGTGTCGCATTAATTTTAAGAAAACTAATTCATGAAAGAAATCATAACGTAAGGAGCGTACATAACGTAAAATTACATCACCAACGCATCATAAATGCAGCTTACATTTTAGTACACCAGAGCCAAGTTTAATTTATATATGCTGCAGCTGGCACCTGTGCAATTGGAAAATAAGGCCCTACGGCATGTTTCCTTGCATTTCGTTGATCTTGAGCACGCCACTGGCAATAAATACTCGTACAAAGCAGCGGCTCTTAGATTTAAGTGTCGCATTTCAAGAGCATGCTCTCAGAAGATTAAGCTCTACTCATTTCTATTACTTCTACAAAGCATTACTTCGTTCGGTGTTAAGCCCTGTCCTTTCGCAGCCGTCTACATTGTCCTGCACGCGTTTTTAAATTGCTTAATAAGCTCCTGTCCCGACTTACTCGGTTTTTTCCCGGCGAACGCGTAAACCTCGCCATCTAATTTCGGCGGCGGGCTGAATAACCGAAAATCATATTTCAGAACTTTTAATTTTGTGCGTGGTGACTTCTGAATATTTTGCTTGTATTTAGGAAGTAAATCGAGCAAATCATTTGGGTTTTTCATTTCTTCCGCCGTTTTCGAGATTCGCTTGAGTTATGCAGGCTTCATTAGAAACCACTTGGCAACGTGCAGAAGTAAATCTAACAGAAACTTCGACCTACTCTTGCTTATTACGAAATTTGAAGAAGTGCCTACAAATCAAAGACAAAATTACGTTAACGGGAACCTATTTCAAAAACTGTACGGAACAGATCTGATACACAGTGCAAAATAACAAACACATCCAGATACAAAATTATAAGATAAAGTTGTACCTACATACAAAGTATGTAAACCAAGCTTAGCAAACAAAACATATTTAATTAAGCCTACCTTATCACAATATTCATCTGATTTTAACCCAATCAAAGAGCTACCAACACAGAGATCATACAGTTATTTATACTAGGTGAAGCACCTAATACTAACATTAAACATTAGTAAACATTTTACTTTATTGAAAAAACAAATTATAAAAAATAAATACCTTTGGTTTCTTAAGCCCTTTCCATATTTCATGAGACAGATGAATATCTACATCTTTCTTAGAAAAAAATGTATAAGTAGTAATTGTTTGGATCTGCGCCAAACACAATATTCACTTAACTCTAACTAATTTTAGCTGCTATCAAGCGTGATCAAGTACATAAAATAATACACATTGGCTATAAAGTTAAAAATTGGTAAACATTTGCTTCATTAAAAAAAATAGATAATTCATCATTCTCTAACACAGTGGTTCCCAAATTTTTTAAAGCGCGACCGACCCCCTTTGGTTTTCCCTAGATCCACCTCTTGAAGTACTCAACTTCATTCAGAATCCCAACCAAACCACCAACTGACGCCATCTACTATTAAGTACAGCAACTTATTTATTTGTGCTGCGCGTTTCCCGATATTCGGGAGCGTGCTAGATGGCACTGGAATAAACTGGAAAATCCATTTTGTTTTATATAAACAGCGGACCACGATGATATTAGTCATCATTTAAAATTGTGTGCCTACTGCGTGTTGAGTACAATAAAAGGATAACAAATATTTAACGTTAAGTACGAGCTACTACTCGTTTTGTTAAAGATGCATTTTTTAAAACGGTCATTAGAATCTTCCGCGTCTATCAGAAACAAGAATACAAAGAAAAATAGATTGCTGTACTTACTTGCGATAAATATCTCAAATATGATTTTATCGCCCAGAAATCTCAACGGGTACTTTGTCGAGAAGTGTTGTCAACAGAAAGTATGAGTGCTAGCAAAGCTACTTCGACATTTAAATACCAAACATCCAGACAAAAAAAAAAAGCCCGCGGGATTCTTTAAAAGGAAGCTAAACTCCCCCCATGGGGAGCAAGCCAAATGTACATCAGCAACCACTACTAACGAAAGAGCATCAAGTTATCAAGTTGTGTTTCGCATAGCAAAAACCAGTAAGCTACACACAATTGCTGAAGCTCTGATTTTACCAGCAGCTGTTGAAATGGTGCAAATAATGGTTGGTGAAAAAGAGGGCAACAAGCTGAAAGCAATATCCCTCTCGAGGAATACTATTCAAAGAAGAATAAGTGACATAGCAGAAGATATTCCAACACAATTTGTTTAAAATATTAAGATTCCACGAATACTTCTAAGTGTTCCCAATTTATAGCATTTGCAAGATATAATGCTGGACATGGTATTACAGGAGATATTTAATTTTGAGGCCAATACCACCGGCAAATGTTTATTCCATACTTTCATGCAAAGTACTAATAAGTACGAGATTGACTGTACCGGTGGCACCAAGTCTATGACAAGTCATCAATCTGGTCTTATTGTCACATTAAGAGATAATTCCAAATGCTATATGGTTACACTGTTTTGCACATAGAGTAGCTCTTGCTTCAAAATCTTTACCTTCTGACATGGATTGTATTTTGAAAAATGTCATTAAAGTGGTCAAATCTATCAAGGGAACATGGATTCTTCATGTGCAAATCTTCTGCATCAGGCGGAAGTGAGATGGCTTTCGAAAGGTAACGTCTTGAAAAGAGTATTCCAGTTAAAAGCGGAACTTTTGATATACCTGCAAGTTGAGAAACCGGAATACGAGAACATATTGGTACAATTCCCTTTGGCTTCTTCGGCTGGCATTCCTTGCTAATATTTTCGGGCCCTTAAATACTCTGATTTGCAATTTACAAACCTGCTGTATTAACATAATTATCAGCCACGGACAAAATTAACGGATTTATAAACCAACTCGATTTTTGGTCGATTTCAATTAGAAAAAAGAAGTTTGATTCACTCCAGTGCGTCCCAGAACTCATGGAAGCCTTAGTTAAGGACAATAACATGATAAATTCTGAGCACATGTTTACAGATATGCAAATTAGTTTGCACAATTTATAACAACAGCTCATTGACTATTTCCCCAAAGACATTCAAAACAGTTATGACAATCACAGATTTTTAGATAATTCCGTTGAACAAGCCGAATTTTCGACAAATATGAAAGAAACACTTATTGAAATATCATGTGATGGAATGCTGAAACTAGACATCTTTACCCAGAACGTAAATTGGACCAATTTTTGGCCGAAAGAATGAAAGAATACCCCGAGCTTTCGGGCAAAGACATAAAGTGTTTGGTGTCATTTGCTACATCATACTTGTGCGAATTAAGTTTCTCATCTATGACAAATCAAAAGTAAGAAATTGCCTTGAACTTGAAAATGATATTATTGTGTATGTACCGAATACAGAGCCCAGATTTGAAAAACTAGTTTCTGAATAACAGGCACATACATCACATTAATGTTTTTACTTTGCAACTTGTTTCTATGTTTACAGTTATTTATGTTTAGGTTTTATAATTTATTGAAAATTCTAATATTTTAAGTTTAATTTATTTATTTTTCTTTACTTTGTGAAAGGCAGAAATAAATATCTTGAAGAGATATTTTGTTTTATTCTGGAAATCCTCTCGCGACCTCCCCCCCCCCGGGAGGATCGGATAAGGGTTGTTTCGGAGAGCTGTACCATCGTAGCGAAGGGGTTTTCCACGTCCACAGAAACTCTTTTTAAACTGACCTAGTGAATCACCTCTTAGGGTATATTTAACCAAACGTACACTGGCCCCCATATCCGCCTCACTTAAATCAGTTCAAAGATTTCTTCTGAAATACTAATTCATAGTGATAGGAAAGTGAAGCATCGCTCCATGGAAGAGAGAATACCAAATCAACTCAAAGCAATTAAAATGTTTGTAATTTGCTGCTCAAAATTAATAAACGATTACTTGTAGAAAAATTACAGACGTTCTATATTAATATTATTTCCTCTATAATCTCTTAATTTAAATTCGAGATTCTAGAAATACATGGGAAATTAATTTTACAAAATTAAACACATCAGAAGTTGTTACGGTACAAAGTCGGTAAATGTGACTTTAGTAGCAAACTATTGCTACAGCTGTAATTTTACACATTTATGCTGACCAACTTATTCATGCAACTTGAAACCATATGATTCCCAATTTTTTTCTCCATCTAAGAGTTTTCTGTTTGAAATTGGTTGACAACTGCATTCGACAATTCAAAACAAATAAATGGGTCTGGTGTATATTTTGAATCTTTTGTGAAATTGTAGAACCATTAATTCAATTTTGTTAAAATGTACCCTGTCCATTCCTCTCTTGCGCTATTTGTGTTGTTTACAGTAACTTGAAAAATTCATATCGGCCAAAAAAAGGAATAAAATCGTGAACATTTTCGTGAGATTATTTTTTACAACTTTGGACGTGGATTAACTCGTCCAATATCGGTTGTTGTTCCGAAAAACATTGATGCGGTGCGTGAACTGATACTGCAAGATCGTCGTGTGACTTATCGTGAGATTGACATTAGTGGGACCAGCATACATTCAATATTGCACGAACATTTGGCGGTAAAAAAGATTTGTTCGCGTAGCATCCCATACACAAAAAATCTCGTGTCAATAGGTCGCAAAAAATGCTCAAAAAAATCGATCGCGGTGCTTAAAAACATGTGTATGACATCGTGACAGGTGACGAATCGTGGATCTACGCGTATGAGCCCGAAAGTAAACAGCAGTCGACTGTATGGGTCTTCCACGGCAAGCCAAACCCAACAGAAGTCGTTCGTGCTCGAAGCATTTCGAAGCAAATTGTGACCTGTATTTCCGGAAAAACTGGACATGTCTCAACCCTACCATTGGTGCAACGTAGAACGGTCAATTCTGAATGGTATACAATCATTTGTTTGCCACAAGTAGTATTGGATCAACAAGTGAATATCCTGTGAAAAATAGAAGGACACGTTGTGGCCTAATAACCCATATTGTACGTATGTTAATAACGATATCTTAACCCAACCATGTATGGCAATTTGTTTGCCGATCCGGCTCACCTAAATAAAAAAAATAGTTAAGGGTACATTCTCCAAGATAATAAGTGCACCATGCTTCTCTGAATTTACTCTCGCCACCATGTTCACCTGACCCAATTTAATTAAATGTTTTTCTATGTAAACTGGCGTAACATCAGGCGCCTTATTTTCATATAATATATTATTGCTGTATTTAAATATTTACAGTATATTAAAGAATATTCTGACGAAATTGTGAAATTTTATAAAGACAGATTAAAAATTGATAAAATACGATACGTAAGTTTTTAGGGATTGTACTGAAGCTAATTATACACTGGGATGTTCCCCGTAGCAGAAAAAATTATCAAAAAGGCACATCAAAGTAGTTTTAGAGATAAAACAGGGCGCGCTGTAAAAAATTTGTTCCAACCATGCAAATAAAGGGAGTGCAATTAAATATTAATTATTGGAGTAATTAACCAGTGTAATAGTCCAAAAAACAACAACTAATTACGCAATAAAATTAATAACATTTCAGCTTGGATTTTCTTTACGTTTTGATGACGTTTTTTAAACGAACTGTACCGGTAACTGAAATTGGGCGAATTTCCAAAAAGTGTGTTTCTCGTTGGAGGTGTATTGTAGGTGAGTGGAGTAGTTAGCGCTAACGTTGCAGCACACATGACGGTTTCCTTTCGACCCCAGCAGAGCGGTAAATACAACAGCTTAGGGGAAAGTAACTTGTCACGGAGCCGTATTTATTAGGAGCGTATATGAGCAGGCGTACGTGATTTTCTACTTTGCTCTTATTACCCGTCCTCATTAATAAAGAGTGCTAATTAGAATGTATAATTTTTATACCGCCCCGAAGCGGCAAACAGCAGGGCCTAATGCTTCACACGTGTTTGCAGCGACATAATGAACGCAATTAATCTAATAATGATGCGAATTGAATTAGCGTAGATTACTTACGATAGAACGCTAGGTAAATCCTCGCTAACGAGGGTAATTTAAGGTGGAACAACCCCGTGTAACCCTTTAGCGGTCGCCTTCTATGGAGCCCTACAGAATTTCAATAATTACAAGCCATTAATTAACGTTACATACAATCCAGACGATCCACTCCTGTCTACTTCGCGTCTATTCATTAAAACTCGCGGAAATATTCGTGGCCAATGCTCTTAATGAAGCCGGGGGAAGCCGCAGAACTCTACACTAAAAAATTTATTCGGCAGATTTAGGGCTTAGATAAATGATCAAACCAACAGAAGCATGAAAAACTGTTAATGGAATATAATAAAGTGCCCTTTTTACGTGCCTGTATCCAACACATTATTGCTACTCCAATTTTCGTGCAAAAAAATGGATTTTTGGTTGGCAACCGTCCAATTATAAAAGCCCCCCTTTCTAACTTAACCAGGCTCGAAATTGTTTTAGCAATAATTTTTACACACCTTCCATTCTAAAATGAATAAATCCTTTTGCTTTGCTCAGGCTCCAAAAATTACTGGAATTTACAGTTTCCGATAAAGTCAACCATCAAAGGTGTTTTAATGATTTGAATATAGGCTTCTGCAGGTTCACATAACACTAACGCATACTTATTTGCTAGTTTTAAGCTAATGTAAAATTCTTCCAGCCCATATGTCAATCAACTGTAAATTGGAAGAGGCTTAGGAGTACGATTCGTGTAAAACATTCTTAATATTTAAAGGTAATTTGCCACATCACAGCACCAATGCTCTTAAGCTTCTAGTAATCCTAACAATTTTTACGCTACAGAGTGCTGATTCGTATTTCATTTTACATTGCTTGGACTCTAGAAACTAATGTAATTTGTAGTTTCAAATAAAGTAAACCATCAAGGATATTACAATATTTTAAATATAGGCTCCTTTTTAAGCATCCGTTCACTAGTGTAAAATTCTTCCAGCCTATATGCAAATCAAACTGGAAATCACAAACGGCTTAAAAGTACCATTAAGTTACAACTGTCCAATAAGAAATGGTCAGGCAAAGCGCCCTTAAAAGCTTCATTAAATTAAAAGTCAACACACAACCTTATAAGATTCCTTTAATCACTTTAGTTGGAATGTATAATCTACGCATTACTGCGCTTTAAGTAAATGTGCTGTACAGACATATGACTCTGAAGGAGAAGTCACCCGTTGATGAAACTCCTAAATAAATCACTTAACATACATGGTAGTGAAATTTCACAATAAGTCAGTAGGCCACTTTTTGGTTAGTCGTCTGGAAAACACATTGGCTGTTAATTGATCGACAAGTTGGTTTACATGTCCTGGAAGTTTTCCAGGGTAGTTTAGTGCAAATCTTTGAATTTCTTCCTGAATGAATGTTAGCTCAAGGTCTTTGTGAATGGTCTGATTTGCGACATACCAAGGAGTGTCTACCAGTTCGCGAAGTAGTTTAGATTGGAATATCTGAACTATTCTTATGTTGGAAGACTTGGCGCATCCCCACAGTTGAAGACCATAGGTCCAAACCGGTTATTGCATTGTTTTAACAGAAGTAATGCATTTTCTGGTGATAATTTAGATTTCTTTCCAAAAAGCCAGTACACCTCTCGGCACTTTATGTTTAGCTGTACTCGTTTCATTTGTATATGTACTTCTTCCAAGTGAGGCGCTAGTACAGATGTATCCCTAAGTATTTGGCTTCGGTTTTACCTGGAATGGGAATTCCATTGGTATGGACTGGCGGACAGAGTTGTTCGCACTGTAAAAGTGACTTGCATTGATTTGAATTGGTTAGCTTGAATTCGCCAACGATTTAACCATTCGCTGATAAGGTTTATGTGTTGTTGGAGATGTTCACTGTCTGTGTCACGGTCTTCATGCGTGAATAACACAGCAGCGTCATCGGCAAAGTTAGTTTCAGGTATGTCGGTGATATATATATATATATATATATATATATATAT
>JABXWE010010771.1:0-12000 GCA_014611495.1 Limonius californicus | reverse complement strand
AATGCCAGAAATAATATCGGAAATGGAAAATTTAAAAATAGATGTACTCACTTTAACAGAAACAAAACGAAAAGGAAATGGATCAGAAATGGTCGGAAAATATATACACCTGTTCAGCGGAGTCCCAAAAGACACCCGTGCAAAGCGTGGAGTATCGATGCTGATAAACAAAAGATTGAAGAAGAAAATTACCAACTGGGAGCCTATAAATGAGAACATCATCAAAATGAATCTACATATCTATGGGAGAAGAATTACAATATTTGGAATATACGCCATTTCGGACGACGAACCTGTGGCAATAAAGGATGAATTCTTTGAGAAACTAAACGAAGTATTAACAGATATTGGAAATACCAGGGATGTCATAATGTTAGGTGACTTCAATGGGCACACAGGGAATAAAATAGGTGACAAAGTGGTAGGTCCTTTCGGTGAAGACAATACAAAGATAAATGACAACGGTATACGTCTAATTGATCTCTGTACACAGAACGAACTAAAAATAGCAAATGGATTTTATAAACATAAATGGATCCATAAGTACACCTGGGAACAACAAACAAGACACCTTAAATCAATTATAGACTATCTAATCATGAAACAGAGGTCCGTTATACAATTACACGACGTCAGAGTACAGAGAGGAGCAAACTGTGGATCTGACCATTATTTACTGAGAGGGAAAATGTATCTGCCCGGATGGAATATACATCAAAGAAACCGAGATTCTCAAGAAGGTGCAAATGGGGACCCCGTAGAATACCCTAAATATAACCTAGATAGTTTACTCCACGAAAGCACTAAGTATTTATATCAGCGACGATTAGACGAATATCTAATAAGTTCTGAGGAGGAAATCTTCGAAACAAAATACAACAACATGATAGAAAGCATCCATAAAGCTGCGCGAGAAGCCATAGGTACGAAACAAAAATTGAAAAGTAACAAAATGTGGTGGACAAAAGACATTGAAAAACTGATAGAACGAAAGAAACAACTATACCTAAAATGGCTAAATACAAAAAACCCAGAAGACAAGGAAGCATTTAATAACATCAAAAGAGAAACGCGACGGACGATAAATTACCTAAAAAATGAAATGTGGGATAGGAAATGTCAAGAAATAGAAGGATACATAGGAGGAAGGAAATGTACAGAAGCCTGGAAATTTATTGAAAGAATCAGAAAAACCGGTAGGGATAATGTTAATATACAAAATATATCACAGAAACAATGGAAAAATCACTACGAACAATTATTGCAAGAAAACAGACCACAATATAATCAAGATGCCTTACAAATTAATATAGAAGGAGAAATAGTTGAGATAGATGAAAACACCGTAAAGAAAGCCATTACAAAACTGAAGAACGGAAAATCCTGTGGACCAGAAGGAGTATATGCAGAATTGCTGAAGAGTGGTACGGACAAACTCGTTAGGACGATAACACAACTGTTTAATGAATGTCTAAATGGTCAAGAAGTCCCCAAAGAATGGAAGGTGGCTCATATAACATCGATCTATAAGAAAGGCAACAGGAATGATTGTGATAATTATAGAGGAATTTCAGTGACGAGCTCTATTAGTAGACTATATGGAAGAATACTGAGAGACCTGATAGAAAAAGAATTCATAGAGGAGGAAGACCAAAACGGATTCAGAGGTGGAAGATCATGCACGGATAACGTATTTGTCATGAAACAGATAATCGAAAAAAGAGCAGCGGTAAATCTAGAAACGCATATTCTGTTTATAGATCTAACCAAAGCTTATGACAATATACCCACCTGCAAGTTATGGGAAATACTACAGAGTACAAATATCAGTCAAACCTTGATCGCCGCTACTAAGAAATTATATGACGATGCGGTCTCGAGAGTTAAGATACAGAACAAATTATCTGCACCATTTAAGGTAACAAAAGGTCTCCGACAAGGCTGTTGTATATCCCCGACATTATTTAAGATATACATTAAGGACGCGTTAATAAAATGGAAACAAAAATGTTCGGGGATGGGAATACCGTTAGAGAACTCAACTGTCTACAGCCTACAGTTTGCGGACGACCAAGCAGTAATAGCAGGGGACAAAGAAGATCTTGAATATATGGCCCGCAAGCTAAAGGAAACGTATAGGGAATGGGGACTCGCAATGAACATCCAGAAAACCAAATATTTGAACATTGGCAGTGATATCCAAAACTTACAACTAGAAAACACAGAAGAAATAGAAGCATGTGACAACTACAAATACTTAGGAGTAACATTCGATACAACCGGTACAGATGAACAAGAAATTCGAACAAGAATAATACAGGCAAGGAAAATAATAGGATGCTTGAACGGGATCCTGTGGAGTAAACATATAACAAAAAATCGAAAATACAACATATACAACACAATAATCAAAAGTAGTTTACTCTACGGATCAGAAACATGGAGAATGACAGAGAGAAACAAAAGAATGGTAGAAGCAACCGAAATGGACGCGCTGAGAAGATCAGCGAGAATTTCACGAGCCGACAGAGTAAGAAATGAACATATTCGACAAGAAATGGGACTACAAGACACGGTTATAAAAGACATTGAAGGAAAACAACTCACTTGGTATGGACATGTACAGCGGATGGCAGACCATAGGTTACCCAAACAAGTGATGACCTGGATACCACAACATAAAAGGAAGAGAGGCAGACCCAAAAGGACATGGAATGAGGGTATCCGGAAGGCGATGAGCGCAAGGAACTTAGAAGAGGGTCAGTGGGAAGACAGGAAACAATGGCGTCTAGATATCGGACAACGTCGTCGAACGTTTTAAAACCGAAATATATATATATATAGATGTGTTCCTTTCTAGATTTTATGTAACTGTTTGTATCGCATTGCAATAGTATTTAGTTACTTTTATTTTAGTTACCTACTCTAATTAAATACAAACTTATTTTAGTTACGTATCTCCTTTATGGATGTGTTATGTGTGTACGTTTTTGTAAAATTATTGCTTAATTTTGACCAAAAATAAAAACATGTAAAATTAAAAATTAAGTATGTATTTTTTATTAAGCTTTCAAAATTCCTGTTTTAAAATGCGTTAAAATGGCTCCTAATAGTCCTAACACATACGGGGACAGTGAGCACCCACACAAATTTTGGTAAGTCGGCGCCCCTGGATGTTAGTGAATGCGATTACAAATTTCTTTTTCATAATGTAGTCGGCAAATCACCATTAATTTTTTACTTTGGCGCCATACGAAAATTTTATCAGATTGAAATTTTATATTTATGACGAATGCTTATTATTTGTTGAACATTATTATAGCAGTTATGTGGCTTTTAAAACAGAAATATAATTCAAACGGGAGCCGTTACAATGCATGCAAATCAGCAAAAATCGAATCCAACACCGATACAATTTTAAAACGCTATGTATGTTTGTTTTAACTTTATGGCAGTACAAATTCCTCGTTAAGTGTTTCTGACATATAGCCTGGTAATTAAAATAGGTTTTTCTGTAATGGATTCTTGGTTGGCCATTGCGCTTCAGTGAGTGAGGAAATACTAAAATAGAATGAATGCCTATATAGAATAATTATATCTTCATGCAAGTGAATGCGAGCGATTATGATAATCTTGTACACAATTATAGCAAAACTCCTCCTGCATGTTTAATTAACGCTATAATCAAAGTGGAAAATATTGCGGTACAAATCCGCAATTAGATATTTCCTTTTAATTATAGTTACACTATCGCAGTACCTTATAGTTTTTATTCGAATTATAAGGTTTTAAATTTCTAATTTTTCCCAACTTTCTCCAATTTCCTTAAGTACAAATTGGCAATAAACTGAGTGATGTTTTTTTTTTGCAAATGCGTCTGTAATATTTATTTTATCCAGTTTTTAATCTATTATTATTAAGTATAATAAATTTAAATTAAAAATTTCACAGATAGAGCACTTGTCGGCGACTTTCGCGTATGTATCTGCGTAAATAATATATGCATGGTGTTCCCAAAATAGTTGGCCACATTTAAGTAGTTAATTTACGACTACGAAAGAACTAAAAAATCCTTATACCAGCGTCTGTCTTAAAAGTGTTCGTAATGGAGCTACACTCCTTAATAAATGCATTAGTGCAAAATGCTTTCTTATTCTACATAGAACAACACATAAAAATGTATAATCTTACAAGTTGGTATTAGTAGTAATTAGACATTTCCTTTTAATTATCGTTTTACTATTACAAAAGGTTTTACTTTTTATTTGTAGTAAATTATAATACTGGTTAACTTTTTCCAGCTTTCTCTAATTTTCTTAAGTACAAATAGCCAATAATTCCAATATTGCTTTTATAATTTTAATCATGTGTGTATGCCGTTTTGTTGTATTTTTTACGTTATTATTCTAATCTATTATTATTTTACAAACAATTGCAAAAAATAGATGGAGGAATTTATGATGACTTTCTCCTCTTTAATCTTCATAAACAGAAATGTAGGTGTACGTAAGTATATAACTTCAAAACAAACAAAAAACTAATGAAATGTATCTTGTAATAGCCTTTCTAAGGGAGTTTCTTCAAAAATATTTTGTTGGAAATTGTTTCCGTGGTATACATGGTGTGATCGAATATCGGTTTCAATTGAGATCTCGGAGATATCTACATTTTCGGGTTAATTTCGTAGAATTTTTCTTCATTTTAAGAGATCCAATAGATGGCGCCGCTGTAGAAAACTGTTATTTTTAAGCATAGAAATTGCTTCCACAACTGCATTATTTGTCGTATCGCTCGATTTTAGAATAACAAACTGTTGTGAGGTAATACGAAATTTTAAGTGGTAGCAATCCCAAACTTTTTAGGAAGAAAAATATTGAACGTTCATGCCAAACAGCTTCTAATTTATCTCATTCCCTGCGTTGCATCTCACCGAACATAATTTACAAATATAAAAGCTTTATATAGCGAGCGTAATAAAGTTTTTTTTGTGTGATTTTCTGATCATGATCAATTTTGAAGAATAGTGATAAACAGAACCGGTAATAATAATAAGCAACAGTTCAGCCATTTTTGAAAATTATATGTAATTGATTACAAGTAACGTATTTGGCTAGAAATCATTTTTCTGTTATACGACGCTTGCTCAACTGAAACCCATCTTTGACCAATTTAGCCTTGAAAACAAATGCTATAATTCAAATGACGTTTTGTTAATACATATTAGTAGTGTTTCCAAGCAACACATTAATAAGTTTTTGACGTTTGAATTTGATTCTGACTTATAAAACTTCAATTTCGAAATGGCATTTGTTGAAAATCCGCCCGTTTGATCAGCGTGGGGTCCTACAATTTTTATGCGCTGAGGGTGTGCCGGCATTGCAGATTTATAGGCGAATGTAAATGAAACTGTGAAGGAATATTGCCTAAAATTTAAGAATTCAAGAGGGGGATATGAATGAGCCGTGACCAGGTGCACGGTGTACTGCATTAACAGAGAATAATGTGGCATGAGTGGAAGGCATTATTATAGAAAATCGTCGAATTTCAATTAGAGAAATTTCAGAAAATGTTGATGCGAGTGTAGGATCTGTCCATAGTATTGTTCGTAATTTGGGTTACAGCAAAGTTTGTTCGCAATGGATTCCTTGTCTCTTGTCTAATGAACAAAATTGCTTGCGAATGGGCGTATCTCTGCAACACCTCACAGACTATAGCAAAATGGTGATGACTTTCTTCTGTCAATAGTTGCTGGTGAAATTTGGTGCCATTACTAGGAGCCATCCAGTAAGTTATCGTCGATGCAGTGGAAATATTCATGTTCACCAACAGCGGAGAAGTTTAAAACACAACCTTCTGCAAGAAAAGCGATGTTAACACTTTTTGAACATAAAGGATTTTTGTTGATAGAGTTTAAGGAACCTGGAGTACTTAAATGCCAATGCAAATCTGTACAATGAAACTTTGAACTAGCTTCATCAAGATATTTTATTGTAATGCCTCGTGGTAGAGCAAGACACGTACCGATTTATTTTTTAACAAAAGTGTCCCGTATGATTTTTACCAGGCAATTTGTTTATTTAAATTAACTGAAATATAAACGTTAATTAAAAAAAAAATGAAAAACTAAATCCGTACGTGCCATTCCTTATATAAATAGATTCAGAAAATATATTCAGAATTTGTTCAAAGTAATGCATTTTTGCGTAATTAATTATGGTCAAAGTGATATTTAATGACGGCCACTAGGTCGTAATCGTAACCACTTTGGGAAAAATACATATAGGTAGGCTACTTGCATAACACCAATACGCACAAGGTTTCCTAATGGCTATATTTCAGGCAGATCTCTTGGCGGGTCGTCCATAATTCTCTATAAACCGAACTGACTGTTTGACCACGAGTTTCGATCCTGGGGATTAGCACAGGTAGAGGTATACGGAAATAGAAGATTAGATAATAAAATCATACCAGGTTAACTTGTTTTTATTATACAATTAGTCAATAATAACAATAGTTATTTATGATACAAGTGTTAAAAATGTAAAATTATTTTACGAGTAGGAAAGTTTCCGGAACGAGGGCGGCAGCCCGAGTGGAGGAACCTACGAGTAAAATAATGCATTTTTAACACGTACATCATACAACTTTTTTTGTACGACTCCGCCTTTCAAAAAGAAAAAATCATTGTTGAAAATTAATATTTGCACAAAATAATCAATTAGTTTTTGGCGGTGAGACGTGAAACAAAAGGTTACTGTTTATTAGTAACGTCAATTTAAGTGAAGTGCAGTTTTTATTTTGTATTGATTTGTAAATGAATCAAGCTTTTATAATGGAAAGTGAAACGCCTGAGGTAGTGCCCCTGGATATTCAAGAAGGTGCTCAACGAGCGAGTCTAGAATTATGTGTATTTTGATAATAAATAAATATAGTTACAATTGTTGCAGTCCTGTCATTTTTAACACTAGTGTTAAAAACATTTTTAACACTAGTAAAAAAAAATCAATTTTTAGGTCAGGTAACTATGGATTGAAAATATTATTTTTAATGTGAGTCGTACAAAAAAATAATTTAGATACTAATTAGTAAGCAAACAATATATCTCAAACAAATCTCATCAAAATATCTCTAATTTCTTGTTGACGGCACCTCCTCGAATTTACTATAGGTCTGGTAGTAAGCGACGTATAAAAAAATTGCAGAATCTCTTCTCTATATATGTATGTTACGAGAGCTTGCATCACTTTGTAAATATAAAAAAAAAGGTGTTTAAACATTATTGATGCACATCAAAAATAAGGAAAACGATTATAGTATTTGGAAAATATAGGAAGAATATTCTGAACTAAAATTTATAATTGTGGAAAAAACTGAAACTGGCTCATTCAAAACGTTCAGCTACAATTTAAATTTCGTTCCAAGCAATTCAGAGTTTTTTAAACTATCTATTCTGTATAATATTGTGGTCGTTTTAAGTAACCAGTACATACTGTGAGCGTGTTTTAAATTAAGAATACTATCAAAATGAAGAATCCAAATAAATTGCAAATAGATAATTTCGCTGATCTGAGAATTAAATTAAAAATGAAGTTATCAAAGTATGGACTTGTATGAGAGACAGAAAAATACTGCATCTACAGGGCGCAGCTGTAAAAAAGATTAGACGGAACTGTTTGTCGCATATTAAAAATGCCTAGACGATTGGCAATTAGAAGATTCCTGTCGAATTTAACGCTGTAATGCTACTACAAGTAAAAAGCGTGAAAAAAAGTGTCGTAGCGGCCGGTCATTATTTCACTCTGGCGTTATGCAACTACATGCACCAAATCGTAAGAGTGCACTGAAAACAATTGAAGTTGTCTCGCGATCTTCGTTTTAGAAACGTCAAATTTAATCAGATTTGTGTTTTGACGTTTAAGTACGTTTGTACACAAGGTTTGTAAATTAACTCTGAAATTTATTTAAATATGGAAATTGACGAAGATTCTGAACACGAAATATGCACACCCGAAGATATTATCGAAAAAGCAAATGTGGCAACGCAAAACTTGTTGCTTGAGAAATTACAGGAAATATTGTGAAACTTTCACAGATCTTCGACAAAACTACCGGATGTTGAACAAAACGATTCCAAAAGTAGTACTGCGTCCGTTAGAGTCAACATTTCTAAGAAAGTTGGGGTAAACTGCTCCCGGACCACGGGGACGACTGCTTTATAATCTCCCCACGAGGATCCAACAAGGCTGACTGACGAGAAGGCAACTCCTTTGCCTTATACATTTTTATGTTTGACATGTATATTTTATGAAGCAATAAATACTTTGAAAATTGATTGAATTGATCCAACAAGGCATTCCTTCGGTGTACTTACTTGCGTTGGCAATTTGCATAGTGGTGATCGTTATTCTTGATTTCGTTTAAATTTGTTTAAGTTTTTATTTATTGTACTTGTGTATAATAAACTGTTATTAAAACATTTACTTCATATTAGTGTGGTTTAAACAACCAAAATAATATCCCTTAACACAATTAATATATTTAATTAAGTAAAACATTCATTTTTACAAATAGTTGCTCTAATTTGAATTGGCTTTGGTTCAATTAGTGCTTTTATTTATAAAATATTCGAAAATCTATGTACTTTCACGGCAATAAAGTATTATTTTCTAGATTCGTAATGGTAATTACGTCAAATCTGAAATAAATATTACATTTTAAAACACAGAAAGAGGTAGTTTTGCAAGAATTCCTCTTCAAATCAAAAATATGTTTTCATCTAAAATTTAATGTTTGAAAATTATAGAATATTTTATAGAAGTAAATGCCTTATCACAACAAGATTTTAATTAAAAAAACCTAATATTAGTAATATTATTATGAAAGTGTGGTAGTCCAGTTTTACGAGGCATATAAATAACGCAAAAAAATTGATACTACCTACAAAGAAATTAAGAATCTTAGAGAGAGTCCTCTGTAGTGGAAGAGCCAAACTGTATATAAAATGCCAACTATTTTTTACATTTCAGAAATTGCTCTAAATTTAAATACTTCTGATTAGTTGAGTATCCCTCCACTTCAGGGCTCTCTTAAGGGCTACTATTGTCTGTGTTTGGATGAAAACCCTGGTAAATTGCAATAGGGGAAGGGCGGGCAAGATGACATAGCTAGTTTATTTTTTGTATAATTAGTAAATAAAACAAGCTGGACGTGTTAATTTTTTTTTGGAACAACCAATAGTTACATGAACATTTATGAGAAAAGACAATACACATTTGTGAAAAGCTTTTATTATAAAAAATTAAATTTCAAAAATCTACAAAACACCATCTTGCCCGCCTGGGTCGGGCAAGACGACATATGTTGAAAAATGTAAGGAAACTGTACAATACACAGAACAAAGTAAGATTTCTCTCACAAATTAAATGTATAAATTTTAGGCACACCTACAACACACAACATAAAAAATAAACACATATTTAAATTCATACAAAAACAGGTTTTAGTCGCATAGTTCACAAATAAAGTTTTTGGCACTTCTGGGTAGACCTGCACATTTTGAATGGGACCACAAACCACACTGTTGACACTTCAGCCATCCTTCTCTTGACTTTGAGCGACTGTATAAATCATTACAGTACAAACACGCGCAATCGTTATCATCATCTTCGCTGCCTTCAAAAGCATCTTCCTCGCTTGAGTCATATTTTATAAGTTGTCTTTTCACAACCTTTCTCTTGCTTTTTGTAGCTTGTTCCGTCTTATTGTTTTTTGGTTGTTCCACTCTACTTTTTCTTGCTTGTTCCAACTTTTTAGCAGTTTCCTTTTCGGATGCTGTTTAGAAACGGGGTTTCGGTCAATACGTCTTGATAATTATTAATTTTGCGTTTTACAGTTTTTCTAGAATTACTACAAGGCATTGGCGATATTTCGTTTATCACAGCTTGAACATCATGCCGATCTTCTTGAATGTTAAAAGTAGAAGTAGAAGGTGCATCCAAAATATCATTGGACTGATATTCTTCAATATGTTTTGCAGTAATGGGCTCAGGGGTCGCTTGTTGTCTGATTGTTGTAGCATTAAAAAGATCACCGATTTGTCCTTCATCAGCAACTGGCCCTTCTGAGTTAATAGATAGTTCGGAAGCATCATTTAAAAGTTTCTCTTTAACAACGGGTACATCTGTTACTGCACTGGGTAGAAACGCATGTTCTGGAAAAACGTCTGCGTTGAAAGGTGATATGCCAGTTGCTCGATATCCACTTAACGCGATTGCAGGAGTTGCTGTTTTTTCATAAGCCACATTAAAAAGTCTAGATACTTGATAAATCGTGGCTGGACGACCTGGGTTATCCTTCATCCATTGTGTGACTGCTTGATTGTAATATTTATTGAGGGGCCCGAAAAATGCTACATCGAGTGGTTGGAGTCGATGCGTACAATGTGCCGGTAAGCAAAACAGCACCACTGATCGTTTTTTTGCCAGTTCCAAAGCTTCGAAATATTTATGGCTCGTGTGCCCGTCCAGAATCAGTAAAGCTTTTCTTTCTTGGCTTGGCCTAACATTTTCAATAAAGTGATTCATCCACTTTAAGAATAATTCACCTGTCATATAACCGGATTCGTTATATAATGATAAAGTTCCCACAGGTGCACCGTCATATAAAAGAGGATTAAATCTTTTACGAGGGAAAATTATGGATGGTGGAACATACGTTCCACCAGAACTCATGCAGACCACCACTGTTGTATGAATACCCCTTTCAGCACTTGTGATTGCGCCTACTTGTTTTTTTCCCTTCTTTGCAAAAACTTTAGAGGGGACTTGTACAGTTGTCAAAGCCGACTCATCCATATTGAAAATCATAGTCTGATCTATTTTTTCTTTTTCTATTACTTGCTCTAATTTAAAAAAATATTTTTCCACCTGAGGCTTATTAAACGCCTCTGCTCGAGCAAGTGATGTGGCTTCAGGAAGGCGTAAAGATATTTCCGGATTCCGTTTGCGAAAACCTCGCAACCACCCTTTACCGGCCATTTTCTTTTCCTTGTTAAAGTGATGTGGTATTTTCATTTTTTCCGCAATCTGATATGCTAATATGCATACATCTCTTGCCGTCATTCCAAAAAAACGTGTTTCTAATTCTAATATATTGGTTATTATCGCCTTTTCCGCTTCTTCATTTAGAGTTGCTTCATGGCGGCCTAGATGTTTCTTTAAATCAACTGCAATTTTATTTTTATTTTTACCTCGACGTCGCAGGGTTGCTGCAGGCACGTTATAGATTTTACTCGCCTTCAGCCACCCCATTTCTTTATTGCGGACTGCTTCTAGCGCTTTCTTCATGTTTCCCTCATCCCAGTTTCCTCTATCGCTTTTTCTTTTATAAGAATAAACCATCTGGAAACAACAGATATCTTAAATTCCAATTAAATACGGGGCGGGCAAGATGACACATGTGAGCCGTCTTGCCCGCCATAGATATATGTCAACTTGCCCGGTTCCTACTTTATTGCATAATGTTGCAACAAAAAATAAATATCAATAAAAGGATACAATTTAAACTACCTAAAATGCAGTTGATTGACGTACAATCATAGTGATCGACTCAAATCACAACTGAAATTAATATATCATTCTTAAATTTGACGACAGAATAATACTTACAGCGGAGCAGCATGCGCGTTGGGAGCCAAATACGAACTAACTTTTTTCTGCCTAGCCGCACCCAGCTTCATTTATAGCCAGGCGATGTTGCCGATATACGTATTATCTGGGTATAATAGAATACACTTTTTACTTTCCCATACCTTATAGGTATAGGGTAAGTATTGAAATCATGAAAATTTTCGAAATCGAGATTTTAACGGATATATCCGTTTTGGGTCTCTAGGAACCCAAAAAAGTGGTTTTTAAAAAATGTCTGTCTGTGGGTGGGTACGTACGTATGTACGTATGTACGTATGTACGTATGTACGTATGTACGTACGTATGTGACGCT
>JABXWE010010770.1:0-28989 GCA_014611495.1 Limonius californicus | reverse complement strand
AATATTGTGTTTTAAATAGAACAACCTGTATAGTTGGATGTATTTTCATTCGTTTTTTATTAGCCTATGCGCCCATTTCTATAAAAATGATTACTACATGTAGTGCTTTACTAAGAAGTGTTACGCTGTTGTTTGAGTTTAAAAAACAACAAAGGAAAATGGTGACTTTAAATATTGCCAATTAGATTGTACAAAGTATTTATTTAAAAAGAAACAAATTTACTCATTTGCATAAGATTTATAATTTTGAAATGGAATTCTCCGGAATTCGTGATTTGCTTATGTTCCTCTTATGTTTCTTTTCCTTGACATTGAAGAAATCCTAAACCGAAACACTTTATTTTACAATTTATAGCAAATTTAGGATATTTGTAATAATAAGCAATTGCTGCTTAATTACTCTCAAAGCCAATGAATGAAACTTTCTGTCACTAAACGGATTGTCAACAAGTTGGAATTTGATATGGATTGGTGTCAAGAAGAAATTATTGATATGATTTAGGCACTTGTAAGTGAGGAAATATATTTTATATTTTCATCTAGAATGTATGCCCAGGTTTCCCGGAAAACATCCATATTCGTGCAATTTCGTGAAATTAGGCGAATAACAAGCAAACTAAACATGTGTGGTACAAAGTAAGCGTAATAGAAATGACAGAAGCACGATTTGAAGTTACTTTCAAGCATTTTGTAACGTCTCTATACAATTGAATGCGATGCTTTGGCACACAGAGACGTGTAAACGCGGAGATGTTTGAACGCAGAGACGTTTGAACGCAAAAATGTTTGAACGACGGGGCGTTTGAACGTAGGGACGCTTGTACGCGAAGACGTTCGAACGCATAGACGTTTAAAAGCACAGACGTTTGAACGCAGAGACGTTTGAATGCAGCAACGTTTGAACACTGAGACGTTAGAACGCCGACATGTTTAAACGCAGTGACGTTTGGATGTAAGGACGTTTGAACACCGAGACATTTGAACCCAGAAATGTTTGAACGCAGAGATGTTTCAACGGAGGAACGAGTGTAAGTTATTATCAAGCGCTGTTTAACATATCTGTACAAGAACAGGGCTAAGTCAATCGATCAACGAAGGAGGACGCTTGCATACGATTGAATGCGACAGATATGTTCAAACGCAGGGACGTTTAAACGCAAGGACGTTTGAACGCAGAGACGTTTGAGCGCATAGACGTTTAAAAGCACAGACGTTTGAACGCAGGGATATTTGAAAGCAGAGACGTTTGAATGCTGCAACGTTTAAACACTGAAACGTTAGAACGCCGACACGTTTAAACGCAGGGACATTTGGATGCAAGGACGTTTCAACAGCGAGACAGTTGAATGCAGAAATGTTTGAACGCAGAGATGTTTTAACGCAGAGATGAGTTTAAGTTATTATCAAGCGTTGTTTAACATCTCTGTACAAGAACAGGGCTAAGTCAATCGATCAACGAAGGAGGACGCTTTCATACGATTGAATGCGACCTCTTGGTAGACAGATATGTTGAAATGCAGGAACGTTTGAAAGCAAGGACGTTTGAACGCAGAGACGTTTGAACGCAGAGACGTTTGAACGCAGCGGCGTCTGAACGTAGCGATGTTGAACGCAAGGACATTTGAACACAGAGACGTTTGAACACAGAGACGTTCGAACGCAGAGACGTTTGAACGCAAGGACGTTTGAACGCAGAGACGTTTGAACGCAAGGACGTTTGAACGCAGAGACGTTTGAACGCAGAGACGTTTGAACGCAGAGACGTTTAAACGAAGAGACATTTAAAAGCAGAGACGTTTGAACGCAGGGCCATTTTAACGCGAAGACGTTTGAACGCAGCAACGTTTGAACACAGAGACGTTAGAACGTTGATACGTTTAGACGTATAGACGTTTGGACTGAAGACCGTTGGAATGCCAAAACATTTGAACGTATAAATGTTTGAACGCAGAGACGTTTATATGTTTGATTGCAGATACGTTGAAACGCAGGGCCGTTTGAGTGCAGGGATGTTTAAACGCAGAGACGTTTAAAAGCAGAGACGTTTGAACGTAGGGACTTTTGAAAACAGATAACTTTGAATGCAGATTTATAAACCCAGGAACGTTTGAACACAAGGACATTTGGCGCGATCGGAATTTGATTTATTAAAAATAATAAATAAGTTAATATAAACAAGAAGTAAATGGATCTTTAATCGCAGTCGCATATTTTTTTATTCTACAAAAACGAAAACGAGAAAATGGGAAAATTTTAACAAACCGTAATAAAGAATAATAATCTTTCACAGCCTGCGATAGTCCAGTGGTAAGAGAGACAGGCTTTGAATGTAATAGTTTAAATGTTTACAGGTTGAATCATTCCAGCGGCCCTGTCCCTCTGTAGTCGGTACCGAGTCCCGGTGTCCATTTACTATTGGGGATCAAATTAATGGCACTCTTCGTGTTACGGTCGCACTAGAGCAGTAACAAGGCTCTACACACACATGTACACCATACACCAGGCAGATTAAGCAGGGCTACGTCCCAACACGGTAACCCGCAGAATCAAGTCCTGTTGTGCAATAGCAATAGGGTGTAGCGTCATTTGGACGCGGTAAGCAGGTCGTGCGACATCTCGGCGAGCGCGCTACTTCAACGCGCGAAAATTGAACACACGAAAAATGGTCGCCGATTACAAATATCAAAAATACACCTATAATATTTAATATTGCTTCAATGTAACATTTATGTATGATTTGCTGTAAATTTAAAGGTATAGCTATTCTTTATTAACATTAAATTTTGCTGGAAAAAAAGTTAAACAATATACTGTTCATGTTAATTATTATCTCTCATAATTGTTTTAAAAATGGAAAATGAAGTAGTATGTAATGAAATTAAAACTAATATAGGAAACTAAAAATCTATAAAGAAATACATGAGTATTTATATAGTTTTTATTTCAGAAAAATATAACTAATTATTTTACACAGTTATACTAAATACAAATTCATATATATACAAATAAAAAGTTTAAGATAATTTGTCGATAATAAACTTGTTTATTTACTATAGGCAACCATTTGACACGCGTCGAAGTGTCGCACTCGACGAGATGTCCCGCGACAAGCTAACCGAATCTAAATGTCGCGCGACGATATTTTGTCGTCCAAATGTCGTATATCCCTTCGTAAGCGGTATAAACTAAGATCATGATAATGATAATAATTAATATCTCATTAAATCCATCGAAGTATGTAAATATAGAACTATATATCTAACTAAATATTTAGAAGAAACTTTGTACCATAAAGTAATTTGATAATAAATGCTTTACAACAACAGAATCGGTGATGTCTAAGTTCAAACATACCCTCGTCGAAGCGGGAGCGTGCAAACGTCCTAGACCGCTCAATGAAATCATTTATATCATACATAATTCCAAGACTTAAACAACCGTAATTTTTTAAATCTTTTTATATTTGTAACTGCGCTATTAAAAAATAATTGGTAGTAGAAGACCATTTTATTTAATAAAATTTGCGGGAGAGACAATGTTCCAGAAAAATAGATGTACCGTTCAACATAATTTTCACTATATTACGACGCTGCAAATTCACATTTCATGAAACTGTTGGATTATCAACACAAACACTTTTCTAATATAACGGGTGAATGCTAGGAATTCGTTTTCTTTTTAAGTATATCGTTTTGCCAACACGGTTGGGAAAATTGTGCCATAAAAAATAAACCACACGTTACTTAAGCAATAGCAGCCATGAGCCATGAGTTACAATGGATGTTGCTATGAATATCTTCTATCTGAATTGAAATTATTCTTTGTTTTCCATCATTCTCTGTCTTATAATCTTCATTCATTTTCAAATTCAAATGCAAGCAACATTTACTAATGTTGCTTGCATATGATTTCAAAATAATACAATTAGGAATATAACCAAATCGGAAACAACACAATCAAATGATAACATACTGAGGACTGTGAGGTAACTTTCTCGTTTTAGTTATTGCGCTCGGTTAAGCTGTTCAAGTAATCGAAAACAACCCTGCAAGGGGTTTTCCATAATCGAAATTTTGCGCCTTCCTTCCAACTTAGATGACGAAACTCCGAACCCTTTGAAAGTACTGAAAAGTGGTTACGGGAGGAAGCTGGGTGAGGGTGCTGACGCAAACTATGTGGTAAGGAATGTCCCTATGTTCTAATTATTACTATCCTCCTATATTGCGCTGCGGTTCCATTCAAGTGATATTCTTAATATTTGTATCTGAACATTAAAAGTAAATGTGGTTAAACGAGTTTATTTTAAAGAATATTTTGCTCAGATATAGCGCCCATTTTTAGTATTTTTTAATTTTGTTCGCTTACAACGAAACGTGCTAAATAATACTGGTTTATAGACAGTTAAGATATTTGTTTCTAAAGTAACAAAAGCAACATACAGGGTAATTAAATAACGATGCAGAAATTCTGCAGTACGTCGTTGAAAAACCCTTCCTGAGTATAATAGAATAGAACAACAAACTTCTTTCAGATCAATTCAATTAAAAAGTATAATTGGTACTACTATTTTGGATATGTTCGATAAAATACATCACTTAGGAGAATTACGAATAGTAAATATAAGTAACATCAATTGATATCGATATCACCATTTAAAATGTTACAGTTTGAAATACGGATGTAACTGCTTTTGAACAATTATTTTGTTATTGTACATACACAGCACACTTACATTATACATTTTTATTTCCTCATTCGTCAATATTTTAAAGAAGTTAAATAAGGTCAAAACTAGTGCCGCACTTCAGGTAGACATTCAATAAACAATTTGCTTAGTCAAAGTTTCGAGAAAAATCGTTATTTGGGAGCAGGTGTGTTCGAGAAAGATAATTCGGTTTCAATAAAGTAGCTCTTTGGAAATATCAGAAGTTTTAAAACGGTGGTGTTGTTAATTGCAATTTTAGCAGGTATTCTCTAAAAATGTGTACGGACTAACACTATAATGACTATCCAGCAGCGTAATGTGTGCGTCACTCACATAAACGGCTTTTGTTGAATAGGAAAATAGATTTGAAATTTGCAAACTCTTAAAAGGCATTAGACACGATATCATTAACATCTTCTTGATAAATTTCTAACCATATTTAGATATGATTCGTTTTCTATCATATTTCATACAGTAGGGCTTTAGCATTTAAGGGGTATTAAATAATAGTTTTTGATTAAACAGACAAAGAGAGCTACTGAAAAATTACCCAATTTGTATAAGAGTTATCCATTACATTTTCCAATTTGCAGTTTAGCACATAACAGCATAACCATACTACCAAAAGCAATTCTAATTTCGGTTCCCAGTTCCTGATTTTTTCAAAAACTTGTTCTTCAAATGAACGAAGTTTCATCAAATGGATCTACCATTTTGGAGGTCACATACGCACACTCATACACGTGCATACCAGAGGCAACTAAGAAAACAGATAACTACGGTTATAGGAGGATTCTAATAATGAAAATTTAAGCAATATGTTGTCCATGAACTTAATTTTTGTAAAACATGTGGCATTAGGGTTTCTAGAGTTTACTTCAAATACGGTAGACCTAATTTTATAATGCACTATCAGAAGTTGGGCAATACTTTAGCCATTAGAATCTACAACTTCATCCCTAGAATCAAGTGAATGTAGCGGAGATAGGTGTGAGGGAAAATTCCCTAAATTTAGAGAGTGAAGTTTTCCTTGTACCCCTGAAAAGGGACATCGTGATCTTCTCAGTAAACGGCAGGACATTAAATATACATGAAAAACTATAATGTTTCCATTCTATGATTTGATTTATCGAGAGTATCGAGAGCGTAATGGTAATTTGCTTACAGCAACAAAACTGGTTAATTGTCATTCTTCCATTCTTCACGAGTAAATGACAAATTTTGTGTATATTTTCTAGTATTATGACAGTTTTGGAAAGACCGTTTGAAATACTCTGCCACATTTAAATTCACAGCGCTAGTGTTTTGTAGGAAAAAAATATATTTTCATGAATTTCGCTTAGACTTTTTGTTTGTGAATCACTTCTAGATGTTTATTTTTATTCATTCTAATAACAATTACAGCATTCTCCTTCCTACTTTTCGTGTTTTACTTACACATATTACCGTTTTCAAGATTACCTTAAGTTAACTTTGCTACTACTAATAGAACAAAGAAAATGGATCATTAATTTAGTACTACTGAGCAGAATTCTTCCACAGCAGCTTTGACATAAAAAATATCGAAATACAATATTATAAAATGGTTCCCTGCAGAATTTAGAATTACGTTTAAACATGCCGCGCGGCCGACTTAATCGGGTAAAACCAAAATTTTCTGTATGATATCAATATAGTCTATACTGCATTTACTTAAATGTTTTACCAACTAAGTGTTAAAGTGGTATAAAGATATAGGAATTTAAATGTTATAGGTTTCGCTATAGTCGATTATTATTTAATTTTGTGACAAAAGTACTAGAAGCAGTGAATTTTAATAGATATTAGAAGAAGATATTTGGTTTTGTACCTAATTCGAATTCGAATAGATTGCACAAGACTTTAATTTCCATTTTAGTAATTCTAAAATATTTACGCAATTATTTTTAAGATCCCGTGGTATCAAACCATGGAAAATTAAACTAATTAAATTCTGAAATACGTTGCATATGCAATTTCGAGGTTAAGCTTGATTGGTTATAATTTTTCTTAATGGCACTTTCCGATATTTTTAATTTTATAGCCGCTGACAGAGAAATACCGTTGGGACACCCCGTATATTTTATAATCTGAACGTAAAACGCACATATAAAGTAATTACTTTTTAACTAGTAAAATCAATACAAGCCAACCCAACTCTATATTTTGTATCAGTTACGTAAAAACCAGAGAGATACCCTTATTAATTTTGAACTTATTCTGGCGTAGCTACTTTCCACAACAAGTTTTTCAAATTTTTGTAAACAATTGAGAAATCGATTTGCATAGTTGCGATTGTAAGTCAACCGTTTCATAATATCGAACATTGTAGATATTTAGTATATTTCCGGATGATTTAACTAATATTCCTTTAATTTAATAATTATACAATGCAATCGCAGTTGGGATTTTAAGGGTTATCTCCTGGGATGTCTTTTTTAATAAAACAAGGAACTCTAGGACGATTTTGAGTGTAAGTGATCCCAACAGAGTAGCAACACGCCAATCCGTATCAGGAGAATTTCATTGGACTTCATGAATATACAGCAAGACGCACAGTCTGCGATATCTTTATTGTTTGTGTTAATGTTGATTTCTAAATATTATTCGGTATTATATTGAATAATTTGTTGCAATTGCTAGAACTGCCGAAGAAATTATTGGTAGTTCCAAAGTAAGGGGTGTAAACTTAAGAGTAACCTTATTTTATATGCGTTTTACAGCTAAATAAACAATCAAGTAATCGTGAGAAAACACGAGCGCAACCGCTTATGTGAGAAGTTTTATTCAGAATGGAGCGTTGGTCTATCGATGACAAATAAATGTTGAAATTTTTATAATATGTGGGTCAATGCTATAATCTCAGAGTCTGTACAATGTTTAGTAGACGTTTAGCGACTAGTGATAAAACAATTCGCTGGTGGATAAGAAAATATCGTGCAAAAGGAACTGCTTTCTGATCGATTCGTTTCACGTTTTCAAGTGGGGACGAATTTTGGCCCGCTAGTTCCCCCGATTTGGCACCATGCAACTACTTTCTTTGGAGTTACTGTTAGACAACGGTTGTTGCCTGTTGTGAGTATTACTTGAATGTGCACTCAACAGATAAATATTTGATAAAATATACGTAACTTCTGTCGGCTCTATAACATCCGGGAAGAATGATAGAAGTTTAAACGAAAGGCCGTGTGGCGGAGTCTACTTGGGGCAATATTGTTGGTAGCTAGGTGTGAGCTTGCATAATCTTTGGTGTAAAACTAATTAATAGCGTTTGCGAACCTACTAACTGATTGCGATGCGAGTATTCTCTAAGCTGAGGCAAGGTGCGAATTTAGTGTTACCATTTATAGGATTATATATGAAGATGGGCTGCAAAGACAATATCAGCTAATATAAGCAGTGGCGTCCCTGGCGAGGTTGTAGTTTATATATAATGAAGTGTTATATATCTTTACCCGAATGGTTGCGTGTTATCTACTCATTATAATATATGGTTTACGTATTATCTACTTGGTATTATCTGTGGTTTACAAACATTGGGTCCTATTATGGCTGTTATACAAGATTGGTGTGTCTATGTAAGTAGTTGTTGGAAACAGTAGGGTAGTGAATATAAGAAGCTTTATGAGTAGCCAGTGTGTGTGTGGCATTTATTTCTCTACCAATCATTCGGGAGGTAGTCAGTCGGCAGAGGTTGCATCGTAAACTACTATTATCATTATTATTATGAATGCAACATTAATGTCAGGGTGGGATCGACTGACTTTTGCGCGGGAATGTGGACACTAATTATACTCTCTCCTGCGCATGTGGGGCTGAACCCCCCCCCCCGCGACGCCTTTGAATAACAGAAAGACTGGTTGGACTTAGTCCTAGCTTGGATCCCTCGGGAGGGACTCGGCCACAGATGAGCATCTGTATTCTGCTCGAATCCCAATCCAGGGGCAGAGAGCTGGAGGACCCCCGGTGAGTACAACTGTCCAATATTTATTGACAGATCAGTAAGTCTGTGTTTTATTATCTGTTGCATGTCACCTGTCTGCCACCGCCAGTAAGTTCTGATCGCATCCACTATTTGTTTACCCAGGAACTGCGTAAATGAAATGCTGAAGCGCTGCAACCGTATTTAAATGTGAAATTCAGTAGTTTACATTCGCCCCCCGTAAGGTCGAATCTAACATTACTTAAAATCAAAATTGTATAGAACCAACCCCAGACAAAATAATATCAGGCAGACTGCCGAAGTTCCAGTACAATTATGTAAACCAGTAATGGAGAATCTTTTGAAACGTGCACAATTTTGTATCAATAGTAATGGAAAGTATTGTTTTTAAAACGTAAAACTGTTAAAGTTACATGTTTATAGTTTAATTGAATAGTGAACATAGTGTACTGTTTCAGTTTGTTGCGTTTATATATAAATTTAAGGTAGGGACACTCTTAAGTTTGCACCTGTTATGGCCAGTTCCATAATATACACTTTAAAGTACCTTTAGCTAAAGAAAACTTTAAACGTAAAGTGGCTTTAAATTTAACTTTAAAGTTGGAGCGTTCCATAATGCAATCGCGCATGTCCTTTAATTAAAGGAAGCTTTTACTATTTATGCCTCAGTTGGCTCCACTGAATTGCGTTTTTATGTTACCGTCGCAATATAGACACGGCCAAGTTATGAAATAGTTTTCCATATTTAAGGTTATAGTTGCATTTGTATTAGTTCCCGCCTTAGAAATCCTGTTATAAGTGAAGATGACTGACAAGAAAACAAAAACTAGAGGTTCGAACTTCGCCAAGGAGGACGAACTTCTTTTGATAGAAGAAGTTTTTAAAGTTAAAGAAGTCCTGGAGTGCAAAAGCACCAACAAGATAAATAAAGTTAATTAAAAAATACTTGTTAACGTTTTATTCAGTGATTTTATTATTATATTACAATCGTGCAAAATGTTCATTTATAAGTAACCTACGATAATTCCTTCCATTGTGGGAGTCAATAACATTGTTATTGTTCACATGCTGAAAATCTGCATCTTCGTTTTGATCGGGTACCTCTAACCATTCTTCTGGGAAAATATCATTCATATCCATTGCAATGTTGTGCAATACAGCTGTAGCAACTATAATGTTTAACACAGTGGGTAACTGCACTCTCATTCCTAAACTTAATATCGGAAACCTTCTTTTCCATACTCCGTATTGTCTTTCAACTACATTACGGGTCCTAATAATTGATTTATTGTAAAGATTCTCTGCTTCTGTTTCTACCTGCTGCAACTTTGTCATAAGGTAAGGTTCAATTGCGTATCCACTGTCTCCTACTAATATGTACCGCCCATATCTACCATTTATAAACTCTGTTTTTAAATTGCTATTGTTAAAAATTGTTTGATCATGACAAGAGCCAGGCCATCGCGCAACTATATTTTTAATTTTTAATTGAGGATCGGAAACTGTTTGCACATTTATTGCAAAAAAACCCTTTTCTGGATCTAAATATTTCAGTGTCTTCACCACCGGGAGATTCAATTTTTATTAACGTACAGTCAATGGCTCCGATAACTCTGGGAAAACTTGCTATTTGATAAAATTCTTCAGCAGCTCTTTCCATGACAGCGTTATTTTGGTACATATTAATGTACGGGGGATGCAGTGAAGCTATAGCCATTGATACCCTTCTTATTATTCTGCATGCCGATGTTTTTGAAACTCCCATGAAATCCCCTGCTGTAATAAGCATACTCCCTATAGCATAGAACCTTAAGGTAACTAATAATTACGTCATTGGCCGAATACATCCTCCTCTATAAAAAAATCATGCTCGTAAACTAACCACACATTCCCACAGTTTTTAATGAAATATGTACCTGTTTGTAGGAGATAATATAAGATGTTGAATTAATTCCAACAAAGAAACTACAGTGGGTTTCATTAACCTGAATCTATCAAAAAATTCAGTGTCATCATATTTGGTAAAACAATCTTCTCTTTTTTTATAAACTTTTACTCTTCTTATTACTACTTCCATTTCATCTTCTGATGACGAGCTTGAACTAGTTTGCAGCGCGATATTATTACTCATTTTTGTTAGACACTCGATTTTTATAACTTGTTATAGGTTAGGTTATAACTTAAAGTCGCTTTTTAACAAGTTAAAGTGCCAACAATCGGACTTTAACGCTAAAACTTCCTTTTCCTTTAAAATGGGGTTATGGAACCGGCTTTAGAAAATAAAGCCGACTTTAAAATTTAAAGGAACTTTAAATTTATTATGGAACTGGCCCTTAGTAGGCTTTCCAGATTGGTACAGCTTTAGAATTAAAATTATTAACGTTGTGGTAAATCAACGTAGAAAATAATAAGATTAATGCTAAGATACCAATCATCAACGAAATATTTGTATGTATCAAATAAGTTATAAATAAGAGTTAGCCTTTTTGTGTTTCATTATATACTGTGTTTTCAAGTAAGTTCAATAAAGAATTGCTAATAAGGAATGAGAATATGCTTATTTTTTAAAGATTTCGGCGCTTAGTTACAAGATCTTGTAACAAAATGTATACCGCATCCACAATCTTTGAAGCCACTTGTAAGGCCTAAAACGTCTTGATATCCTTTTACGTTTCTCTTTATTTGCTCTAAAAGCAATCACACAATAGTTGTAGGCCCCTTTGTAAAATGTTTTCCCATGTTCAGTTATTCATGTAATCCACTTTAACTTGTTTTGAAGTTAGAGCTTGTATCACATCCCTTTGATTCGGAAAGTCAACTTTGGGTCTCCAATTTTTTGGGCCTGTGATTACATGTTTATTTACAAAGAAAGTCGAGGTTCTTAGTTAATACAAGTCGTCATAGTGAATAGTAGCATAGAAATATTAGAAATAGTTATATAATCAAAATTTACATTGGTATTGATTTTGTTAATACTTTTTATACATGACCGGATCTTTATAGACAAATGTTATATTTTCTTGAGAAAAAATCAAAATTATCCTCTTTAGCCTTACAATTAACTGTATCTTTTTAATTGTGCTAGTAACAGTTTGAATGGTTGCAAAAAAATGTAATGCTATAATTGCTACACAAATTCTTGAGACATACAAATTCCATTACAATCACAACTCAACTTTAGCAGTCTTTTATGACTATACAGTTTTTTTTAAATGCTACGGTATCGTTTTTTTTTGTTTGCTTCTAATCGGCATGAAGCTTATACATTTAGACAAGCAACATAAAGAACACCACATAAAACTATAAAGTCACTATGAAACAATCACCTAATTTACAAAAACAAAATTACAACAGTAGAAGAGTACGATGCTTTTGCCTTTAATATAAAGTTATAGCAAACTTTTATTTTGCATTTTTTTAAGTAACAGTATTAAATTTTTATACCATAAAAACTACACAATAAAAATATTCACTTTAATAAATTGTGTAATGATGCTAAAGAAATATAAACAAGACCATCCTGACATTCTAAGAAATGAAAAATATAAACTTTAATATATTATTTGATGTTTTGCAACAAAAGTAAACCAAAAAGGTATTTAAATTATGTAATTTTCAACTAAAAATATACGACTGTAATAGCTGTTACATAGTCAATTTACGATTACTAACAAAAATAAGTTCTCATAATTAGAGAAGTAGGTTATATATTGAATAACAGCACTTTAAATGAGGAGAATCGGTAAGATAAAGAAATTCTGAGCACGAGTTATTAGTTCTAAATACATGAAGCTTAGGTCGTTGGGCAAATTGCCTTTTTTATAAGAAGGCAAATTTAAGGAAGGCAGTGTATAAAATGAATTTCAAAGCAGAGCCATCTAAAAATGTAAACTTATGCTTTGCCTTTTCTGAGGACTACGAAGCTCTTTTACCTATTGAAAGCGGTTTAATGTCTTTTAGCTTCTCCATATCTTTTATTCAAAAAACTAGCACAACCTCTTAATAAGTTCTTAGGTGGGAACGAAGCGCCAGAAGATTGGAAAACGGATTTATTACAACTATACATGAAAAGGAACAACAAGATTGTTCCAATTTTAGGAGAATTTTAGTATTAAGTAGTATTGGAAGGTTTTACGAAAATATCAATAATACACACATTGAAACGCAATTCATAGCAACAGGAGAGCAACAGTTTCCGAACAGCCCGTTCGGGTTTTCATAGTACATATATTACGTCTTCGGCCGGTAGGAAAACGACTAGTACTAAAGCTTCACACACGTAAAATATATAGTGATATTGTTACGAACCCAATATCCAAAATTCTAAATTAAATTATTATTGCTTAATAGCTGTTGTAACGTGATTTCAATTACTTGCATACACATTTATGTTGCAAGTAGAACGTCATTTTACTCAGCAAATTCAAAATACATTAGAATATGAAATTAGGCAATGTGGAATAAGTAATTCGCTCGATAAGGGAAATTGACTAATAACCAGGTCATTGTTTATGGGTGCAAAATGAAATTTATAAAATTAACACTTAAGATTGAAAAATAGTAAATAGTGAATAGTTGGCAGTTGTCAGTGAGTGATTAATGAAAGAGAGTATTCCAACCTAGCAATGGCATTGCGCCTGAGTATATTATTGTAAGTAGTTTAGAATAATGTTTTAGGATAAGTTGTCTTAGTCTTGTAGAACTTACAAATGAATAAATCCAATCATTTTATATAACGGTAGTTGTATCTCTGGTGATCCCGGCAATACGGACAAAGGGCTCCTCATCTATTACAGCTCTTAGGCTTAACATATGGTGGAGGCGTCGGACAATTACTTGCATACACATTTATGTTGCAAGTAGTGACGTCATTTTACAACATCTATTAAGCAATAATAATTAATATCAGAAGTGAATCTCCAAATGAATATGAAAAATTAGAGTAAATGGTGATAGGAAGTGAAGGGGAAGACATATAAATTGATCGTAATATAATTAAAAATAAAGAAACTTGTATATACTTAGGCAGAGCTATAAGTGAAGAAGGAAATGGCGAACATGAAATAAACAGCAGAATAGCCAAAAGTTTAAGCAAACATACTAAAAGGATGATGTAATAAAGCAATTCTAGAAAGTGTTAGTACATACGGGGCAGAGGCGTGAACCATTATGAAAAGGCAAAAACAGAAAATAATATTGGCGACGAAGTTTTGGGTTAACAAATCTAGACAGAATTAGCAAAGAGAAGATAAGAATACAAGCAGAAGTGGATATACACATTATTGCAACTACAGAAGGAAACCGGTTAGTATGGTATAGGCACATGGAATGTATAGAAAACGGAGTTAACAGAGAACGGAGAAACAAACGTTTATGTTCGGAGTAATGGTATCCATGCAGAAAAGGTATCTTCATGAAAATATTTAGATAAGAAAACGTGGAGATTGGACAGTAGAAGACGCCACTAATGATGTAGAAAATCCGCAAATATGTATATAATATCTTTTACGGCTATAAGGCTTTAATTCCTAGCAAAGTTAGTTGTAAAATTATGAAGGAGATCTAAATGTAACATTAAAAATCTGAGATTTCGTTTACAGAAAACTTCGTCTTCAGAAATTAAATTTTTAATATTTACCAATGCTTTTCAAGTGATTATTTCTATTGTTTAAAGTTTTACTTTATATCAGCAATATCTAAATTATATTATTTGAATTTGCTGTTGCATACTTTGCAATAATTATCAAACTAAAATACACGTGTTTTAATACTTTTATGCTTTAAGATTCTTGTCTTTCAATTTTCATATTTTCTTGATTTTTTGGTGCATTATCATTTTTTATTTTAGTTTAGTCCAAGTTTTGACGCTTTTCTGCTTAAGTTTATGGGGCTTTGCTCTCCATTTTCGTGGTCTTAAATTATATGACGGTCTTTGATTATAAAACATATGTAGTTACTAGATTTTAGAATCAAAAGCAAATTTCCAAGTAACGTGTGCAAGCAAAATACAAAGGTTTGTTTTAATATTCTTCGCACTATAGATATTTGTGATTTTTTACAATGGCATATGATTAAATTGGGAATTTACGTAATATTGGATTAGGTGAAACTTATTTAGAACGTCTTCTTAAAAATGTTAATTGTAAAACCCTGTTTGACTAATTGGCAAAAATGCAGTATTCCGCAAACTGAATAAATTTACAATTAAGAAATTCGTTGACGTCCAGGGGTCTCATTTTTGACGTCAAATGTAATTAATTTATTTATATTTTCACCTGCCGCCGTTGCGGTTGTTTTGTTTTTAAGTTGTAGCATGTTCACGTAATTTTTAGTTACCACTTTGATATTTAATTTCAAGTACTTTGTGCTTGGTTTTTGTAGGTCTGAAGATAGGTTACAGATAATCCGAAAACGTTAACAATTTTCTAAGGTAATACATTAAATTTTGTGGGAATCGACGTTGGTTTTATTATATATTATTTTACAGTTAAGAACATTTTTCAATATCTTTAAATACCACCAAGACATACGTCACTGTTTTGTAAACGTCTTATCGAAACTGTATTTCATGCAAAACATTTAACTGACGGTTTGACTATTTCATTATAACGTCGCGTTTTGAATATTTATATCAATTAGCTTTCTGTACGTCAGATTCTAGTTCAATACTGACAATAGCCAGATGTATCTAAAAAGGCGTGCAGCATAAATCGATCTGTTTACTCAATTATCAATACGCCTATGCGTTCCAACATTTCTGTTGATTTAATATAGCTTTTTAATGTCTAATGGATGTCTAATACAAAATGGTACAGTTTAATTGGAAGAAGTTTAAAAGTTAAGGCTAAATCGGTGTCTGCTGTAATTTCCGGAAAATTCAACAGATTATAATTCTAACATAATAAATACATGAAAACTTGCATGTTTTGAAAAAAATGAGCAACCTGATAATGGATTATGTATTTATTTATATAACATGATTAAAGTAATTTGAAACGGAAAACAACTTCAACCTTAATTCCCGTGTATTATTGCAGATCGCTAACATGAAATACGTTTTAATAATATGAAACTAAATAATAACTTCTTATTTATTGCAGTAGTTTTGTTAGGGGAATACTGAATATCGATGATATACTACTGTATTTATAATACAAACATATTAGAAGCTAGTAATTGTATTTATACGCCTAAAGTTAAGACAAAATTATTTGAGCTTGAGTTTCCTTATCGGAAAAGTTCCTGCGATTATATTATATTGTAATATACGGATCAGGTAGTCATACAAAAATGATTAAGCCATTTTTAAAACATATACTTTAGACAAAATCTTTACTACAGGAAACCGTGTGTCCTGATAAAGCTAACACATACCAAATATAAGGCAATTTATTTTTACGTAGCTTCCCGTGCTTGTTATCCCTACTAGAATATAAGGGAACTTTCTGTTTACATACTAACTATGTAAAATAAAATGAGGGAATTAAAATGCTAATTCGTCGTTGTAATACTTCACTACTATATAAAATTTATAACGAACGCGACACAAAAGTTTGTAATATTCAAGCGAAATGTACAGTAATTAGTGCGCAATTTAATTAAACGCATAATCGTGTTACTTTTATATTAGGATTTTAATGACGCAGTCTAAAAGCATGCGCGTGCAACGGATTCAGACGATTTTTCAGCATCTCGAATCAAATATAAATAATGTAAACACTCTCTATTTTACTCTGCATTCATTTTCGGATTTTCGGGCGAATTTAATATCCTGAAGACACTTCAAAAAGATCAGCAAATACAGTGTTTGCTTAAACGGAAACTTTAATACATTTTTATTAAATATTATATGGAACCCTCTGGAGCGGAAGTAAAATGTTTAAAGCTGTAATTTTCATTTTAATGTTAACTGGCCATAAAACATTGTAATAATAAACTTATTAAACCATTATTATGTTTCTGTGTAATATCTGATTCGCAATGTGGTTAATTAAGCATTGAAAATTGTGGTTTCGGGAGTACTGTTTTAGAAGTTTTATTACTTTTTACTTTTCCACACTAGTGACGTTCTTTCTTCTTCAATAACATAAGGTGCAAATAGTTTCCTTCGGTTGACGGTTATGACAAATGCACTGTGTAAATTAGTTCTCGTGATTTTTTCGATTGTGTATATTAAATTTGATATAATTTAAATAGATATAAGGCCAGCTCATCTACGCGAGCGCAACCTATGGTTCACAGCATTGAATTTAAATGTCAATCGAACCATCACATCATATCATTTGATGTCTATGCTTCAAAGAAAACAATTTAAATATTAATATTACACAAACAGCTTTACGTCTTGTCCTTATTCAACAAACGCCGATTTCCAGTGGTTATTATACATTTTCTCGTTTTTCAATTACATGGTAAATTTTTTGAAATAATTTTCTAGTGTTCGAGAAACCGGCAGGAAATGTTCTATTTTAATTAGAGTTTATGAAAGAACTACCTTTTATGAAAATAATTAGCAAAGTGAAATATAATACAATGGTTTTGGAAAATTCATACCTGAATGGAAAAGCAGCGCCGTCCAGCACCATAGGAGCGGTGCACTGCTCATAGCTACCCCATGCCTAAAAGAACACCATCGCACTATAGGGATGAATCCCGGTCGACAAACGCACATCGACTGCTCCTGCGGGTGCTCGTGCCATGCGAATAGGATGCGCGCGTTGTCCTGCTGCTCTCGCACTCGGGTTTTGGAGTGATCAAGGGTTGATAGCTAGGGTAGAAGTTGGTTACAGGGAGCTCATATAATCGTGCAGGATAATTTTACGGTCTAACGAGTACGTTGCACTAAAATGTATAAGCATTCTGCACAAGCCATGCATTTTATGGATTCGTTTAGCAAATTTGACCGGCCGGATCCAGACGAAGGATGCAGGAAAGCTTATCATGTGTAGGTTATTACTTTTATGCGCTATGAATTTTATTATTTTTGGAATGGAAAGAAGCCGAAAATGCTTATGTCGTTTGGAAAAGGCAATTTAGATTAACTTGTTTGAATTTCCACACAGCATCGCGGCAGGACTAATATTTGGCGGAGGAATTGGACGCGCAGGTGCGGGATCTTTTGAATAAAATAAGAATTGTTTAAAATGTCACGTCCCTGTATTCACTGACGTCGCTTTTTATTAAAGCGCTTACAAAAAAAATGAAGTAAAAGGGGTAGAATTGGCTTCCTTTATCATATATTCTGACCAAATAAACTAATTTTTATGAAATTTTAAACTATGGGATGCGGTTCATTATGTGTTTTCTTTTTCATGAACCTTCGGAGTGCTAATTTTTTCATGAAACACTGCCGTTGTTTACCCTTATGTGGTTGTAACGGTGGCTAAATATGCGGTAAAAATGGTGCACATATGCCCTGAAATATGCCGCAAAGAAATCCTAAAATACGAAAGACCTATACTCTATTGCCTACGCGAAAAATAAATATGCATGCATTCTGAAAAACACACTAAATAATCTAAAAAAAGTAGTTTAAATGGAAAATCGACAGATCCCGAAAAAATTAGTGGAGACCTAATAAAAAAACAAAACTCACAAACTATTTAAGATAGTGACTCACATTTTGAGTACATATATAAACGGAGAAATGATACGGAAAACGGAAATTTGGAAACTACAGGGGAGTTACAGTAACAGCAACATTTGGTAGACTGGAAGAACACGAAGTTCCGTAGTAGAACAAGAACACAATACGCCGAAGAAGAGAGGGTGTTTAAAATTGGGCGAGCAACTATAGCCAACATAAAACAGATAATTGAAATAAAATAGCTACAGGAAGAGAATTATATCTGCTTTTCATAGATTTAGCAAAAGTGTACACTGAAGAACCATTTCTCAACCTGCGGCCACTGCAAGAATTTGATATAAACTGTATAGCAGTAAAGACAACTAGGTAACTATAAAACCACTCAATATCAAAAGTGCGAATAGGAAAATACTTACCAAAAGGATTTAAATGAGACAGGGAATTGTGAGCCCCTAATTTTGTAGCATTTAATAACGACAATTTAAATACACTACAGTTTCCCACCGATCAGGTTGTAATTGCACATGATGAAGAAGATATAGAATACCTTATGCGACACAAAAATTAGAAGATGAGTATAGTGAACGGGGGCATTAGTATTGAGAAAATCAAATATCTCTGTATCAGAGGACCATCATCATCATATGGGGGTGGTGGTTCAGGCAAAACATCTCGTATAATCGATAATTTCTGATGATGTAGTTGTATAAAATACGAATATAGAACAGAAGCAATTGGTTTGATATGGCTAGATAAGACAAATGGATGGCGAAAGGCTTCCGTGAGCAGTGATGGAATGGTTACCTTCACAAAGAAGAAATCGCGAAAGACCACATAAAACACACACACAAAGAAACAACAAGGGAATTTAAACCAAGAACATGGAAAATAGAAGACAAAGAGGGGAACGTCGTTACTTGTACACAAGCGAAGCAAACGACCAAGATTCAATACAGGAAGCTGATGTATGAAGAGAAGAAGTCGAGCAAGCTATCCGTTATTTAAAAAGCAACAAAAGCACAGGTGAAGATAATGTGAGTGCAGAATACTAAAACAGCTTACTCCAGAAAATGTTGGAAAATTTGCAATAAAATCTGGCAAATAGGACAGTGGCCAAGTGACTGGAGCTCATTCACTTTTATTCCATTACATAAAAAAGGGTCAAGTCAAAAATGTAATAACTGCAGAACCATCGCACTGATATCCCACCAAACTAAGGTTATGTTCAGAATTCTACTAAACCGACTCAAAAGCTTCTTAGAATAGCAGGTTCAAGAAGAACAAGCTGGATTCGTAAGCGGGAAAGGCAGCAGATAGCACATTTTGAACGTACGGAAAATCATCGAGAAAGCATTGGCCACAACAATGAAAAGTGCTACTGGACATGGGAACCTCTCTACACCTTGTCATACTACTAAGACAGTTATATAACAGCAGCACAGGAATAATCAAAATTGACGCGGCGTACGCCAAGGATGTGTCTTGTCGCCCTTGTTATTCAACATTTATGGAGAATACATAGGAAGAAAATCTCTAGATGGCTGGGAAGGTGGAATGGTTATTGGCGGCAAGACAATAAACAATCTGCGCTACGTGGATGACATTACCCTCATCGCGAAAGAGGAACAGGAGATGTCACAACTGATTGAAAGGGTTGAGCAGGAGAGCCTACGCTTCGGCCTAAAACTCAAACAACAAAAAACAAAACTCATGGTAATAGACTGCACCATCAAAATAGAAACCGCATCTAACATTCGTGATGTAGAAAATGTCGAAGAAATAGTTTATCTAGGTTCCCATATGAATAATCACATTACGAAGGCAACAAAATGCAGGCTAGTTGGAACACTTTTGTTTCCTATAGCCATATATGGAGCGGAAGCATGGACTTTGAGGGGTGCAAACAATAATAAGCTGGACTCTTTCGAGATGTGGGTTTGGCGAAGACTCCTGAGGATCCCTTGGACACATAGCACCAATGTGTCCATATTAGGAAAATTCAGGAAAGATTGTCAAGTGGAGTAAAACAACGATTTTTGGAATACTTCGGACACATCACCACAAGGAAGGACGACAACCTAGAAAAACTGGTTGTTGAGGGGAAAGTAGAAGGGAAACGCCTAGAGGACATTCTCCAAAACGCTGGATCGACCAAGTCAACGAATTCACCGGTACACCTTTTCAAGAAAATGTTAGGAATGCTTCAAGCAGAGACAAATGGAGGGACATTGCCCAAACTACAACCTAAATTGCAACCATGCAACAATAGTCAATATTTGAGATCGCTAGGATTAGACTAAACTATTACGCTAGAAAAAATAAACCAGTAAAATGCAAAACCATAATAATCGACACTATTATAGACTGTTTTCCTAAATAATGAGCATAAATACGATTTTTAGAAACTCGTATTGATTATTGTGTATTTTATGAAATGCCAGTAGCATGGTTTCTACATTATTTTCCCTGATAGGATGCAAAAAATGATATTTATACAAATATACAAACCAGGTATGCCTTAAGGTTAGCTCTATGCTCAACAGTCAATATTTTTGAATTTCAAATATAAATGTCGCTGATTTAACACTAGGGCAGTGACATTTGTCTGAGTGTCTTTTGAAATGTACACTTCAGTAGCTTGTTTTATAGACGATGACTACGACAAAGTAATCAAAAATTCACAGAAGGTTTGAGAGACCGGTTGCGGCAAATCATATTATAGTCCTTGCATCAGCCTTCCACCTCATGAAATTTAAACAAATGCTGCATGCACTTTTCCGTAAATATTTTCTTAAAGTCAACGCTAACTTCCGTCTACATACGTATGTGCCAAGATATTTGCATTAAGCATGCGCGTACATACAAAAACGAGTTCTTCGACGTTCAATATCATAGACGTTTTCAAAAATTCACAAACGGCAAGGTAAGGAATACATAAAAGAGGCAAAACCTAAATTCATTTATCATCTTAGACGTATAGAAACGCATAAAATCTTTAATTTTTATTCTAGAAAGTAAAAGACAATCTATTTGAATTCAATCGTCCTACATAATTCCCTACTACTATTTCGAATATTAGCTTTCTACTTAGCTGTAAAACCGTACTAATAATACATATCTATAATTCCTAACATTGGTTTCTAATTGTTTTAAGAAAACTTTTGACCCGATGAATCAGCGTTGTATCAAAATATGGCGACGGTCTTTAACATTGACCCAGATTCAACAAAATGTTAAACTTCCGTTTCCCTCTAAAACATGTACTTCCATCAAACTTATTGCATTGGAAACGTTCGTGATCGGGAGAGGGTTAAGACTACAATAAAATATATTTATTTTATAGTGCTGAGATTAAAATACATTGGATCCATGAAGAAATTTTAATAAGTAAATTTTCGTTTGTTATTCAAAAAAATTGCCTGCTAGGTAATGAACATATTTCAGCTTCACCAGAAAAAGAGCGAACAAATTTAAAATTATTTAAACGAACTTCGTGTGAAAGTGCTTTAAAAAACACATTCAGAGATAGGTACGCAATTATTCAAACTTCAAAATGTATGCACTTTCATGCTGATGAAACACTACATGGGATGTTCCTGAAAGTTTTTCATAAATTGCCACCAATTATAACTGAAAAAAATCGTATTAATACTTTTATTTATAATTTTACTCGGTTTGTGTAACGATAGTATTATTACCATTTCTATAATTGTTTGAGAACCGATAATTTATAAGAACTTGACATGGGGCAAGCAACTTCACTTCTTTAGAAATCACAGTGTTCAAAGTCAAGTAATATTCAAAAACATTGATGTATGTAATAATTACTGTATATGCACTAGTTCCACCAACTCTTATTGAAGAATTTTATTTCAATTTTTTTCTATACATTTTTACATACATAAATTGTGCACATACTAACAAACTTAAATAAATATTTACAAGACTAACATCGAATCGTAGCTCACGCATAAACTCCTCGAATGATGAAGTCGCGAATCCTTGTAAATGCAGTCAGCCCTAAACATACTAATCCAGAACCTAGAGCAGGAACAATTGACCTGATATGGCCAAGTTAGGCGGATGGAAGAGGAACAGCTATCGAAAGCGGTGATGGAATGGTTACCTCCAGAAAGGAAAAAAAACGTGGAAGGCCACCAAGAACATGAGGAGAAGGCATTAGAAGAGCTATAAGCGACAGAGGCTTTACAGAAGAACAACCCAACAACAGAGAAGAATAGAGGAGAAACTCGAGGAATGGAAGTCGACGTCAGACGCTGTGAAACCGATTGTATATATATATATATATATATACCCCCCCCATTGAAGGGACAAAAATATTAGGTTTGGAAAAAGGGGGAATGTTGCTTTACTTTCATGCGTAATAAAGATGATAAAAAAATAATACAATATTATTACATAAGTTGTTGAAACAACACAAAGCGCACACTTCAAACATAAAAGTTAAAAGAACTCTTATCTCAGAGTTTATATTATAAATTTTAGTAACTGCCGTATAACCTTTAAATCCTTGCGCTGGTAAACTGAACAAGGTGAAGGATACAAGGTAGTAAATATGAACTTATATAATATGGATACAACAAAGAAATGAATTAAATGTTATCGAATTATGTAAGTTTTTTCTTATAAAACGTTAAACAACTTTAACAATTAGATGACAAAATTACATGAAAGAAATAGTCGTGTCTAATTTAACAAAGCACTTTCAAACAGACCCACCCTTTCACATAAAAGCACTTGCTTACTTTCTTCTGGTGCTGGTGAAATTCGTATAATGAAATTAGGATGGCATTCCTGTTCATCTTGTACTACAAGACGAAAATCCTATACTTGTTGTTTTTTTCTAAGTTCCTCGCAGAAAAACTTTGGAATAAGTGTCTTCGTATTCGTAAAACCGTTTCACAAGCTAATGGACCCAAATATTATTTACTGCTTATTACTTCAAATGTATATCAATAAACTTATAAATACGTTGCACCTTTATAGGTATTTTCTGCTTAAATTGTTAACCCCAAACTTGATTAACTTTTCAAATTGTTGTTGATTCAAAGTTACTTATTTGTTTTAATTTATTTTAAATAATTCGATTGCTACTTCAGTTGTAGTTCCAGAATATAATGCAAATATCTTCGAAATAAGTAACAGGTATTAAATTATCGTCCAATTGGTAGATAATTCCTAACCTTGAAGTTTGTTGACGTTGACGTTGTAAACGTCAAACGTAGATACAAACAAAACATGCCGGAAAAAAACAATTGAAGTCTACTGACGCTACTTTAATACTCCACCCAAAATTCTTGACTTTCGGCAAATTTACCGAATTTTATCCATTTAACACAGAGATAAGTAACAAATAACGCTGATTTGAACTGTAACACCTAATAACATAGTTTTATTCAAACAGGATATAATAAACACGCCAAAAGTACAATTTTAATTGACTCGCCAGACGAGCGTCTGTTCACATTGAGATTTTTATGGCAAGCCCCCGTTGTTTTTTAATTTTTGTTTTACAAGTAACAGTGGCAACTTCATAATACAAACCGAAATATATAAATTTTACAAAAAACATGTGACTTCCTGAACCAATAGGAAAGCAGAATGAAATTAACAGGAATTAATCGAATCCTAAATATTTAAATAACTTTTAGAAAATATCATTTACATTAAAACTGAAATTATAGCCATATTCCTTATTTAAAAAGGAATGTTTTGACACCTCACATAGCCGATCAGTTATTCTTTTGACAAAATTTATATTTATTTTAAACATAAATCACCCTAAATTAATAATATTACAATAAATGATTATCAAAATCATATTAAAATGTTCTTCACACCTATATCCAAATATTACTCACAAAACACATAGAATTGGATGGTCTATTTTCCTCCAAAATTACACGTTAGTTGACAGTTGTCGAACATAATACACAATTCTCATATCTTACTGTTTTCCAGGTGAAAAACTCACAGTCAAGTTTGATTAATACCTCTAATACCTTCATACAAATATTACCATTAGGAACAAGCAAAATAAAACAGAGAATTCAAAGGCTCGACACCAGATCAACCCAAACGAAATCAATGAAGATGACAAACACTAATTGAACATCACCTTTACTAGGTTTTAACAGTTTATTTTTTAGGTTTAAGCATAAAATAGCTGTAAGTTATCTAAATAAGTTAATTTTCTATTAGATTATCTTAATGAAGGTTCATGTAACACAGTAATGGATAGTTCATCCCTATCTTCTTGTTCATAACAGTTATACATGTAATAATAGTGTGGTGCTGGTGATTTTGTTGAAATGGAAAAATACGAAACAAGAGCTGTAATGAAATACCTTTTTAAAAAGGATTTATCACCGCAAGAAATTTATAGTAACATCTTCGGAGCGTTAAGTGACTCTACCCCGTCATATCAAGTAATTAGGAATTGGTGTTAAGATTTCAAATTTAGAAGAACATACACCAGTTGCTGGATTACCAAAAACTGTTGTCATTCAAGAAAATATTAATTTGGTCTATGATATGATACTGAGTGTTCGCAGAATTACAGTCAAATGAATTTCTGAGACATTTCGTTGAAAGCGTTGACAAAATTTTGCAGGAGGAATTGGATCTGACACTATGAACTCCGAAAATGTTGTCTTCTGGTCAGAAGCGGGCCAGGTACCTCACTGCCGCGATCAATTTAAAATTAGTGGATACGGACTTGGATAGATTTTTGGAAATTGTAGATGTAATCTGGGTTCATCACTTTGATGCAAAGTCAAAACGGCAGGATACTGAATGGCGGCAATGGGGTTGCCCGCCCGCACAAAAGTTCCGTGCGACTTCATTGGCTGGAAAGATAATGGCAACAGTGTTTTGGAATTGCGAGAGAGTTCTTCTTGTTGATTAATTTACACGTGATCAGAGAATAACGGGGGACTATTACGCAAAACTCGTACCGAAAGTTCGTGAGGTTACAGAGCAAACGCAAAAGCGTGGAAAATTGAAACGCGGCGTTCTGTTCCACCAAGAGAACGCTCCTATCCACAATGCTGGATTTGAAATTTTAAAACAGCCCCCCCACATTTGCCAGATCTGGCGCCCAGTATCTTTCACCTGTTTCCCAAATTAAAAGAACATCTTCGTGGAACAAATGTTTCAGATCATGAAGAATTGATGGCTACTGTGAATGAGTGGTTTGCAGGGCAGTACAAAAAGTTTTTTTTCTAGAGGCATTCAACCTCTATACCATCTATATTGTAAGGAAGCGTTACTAATTTTTATATTATTATTTTGAGATTTAGGACTCCGTTTAATTTGTTTACATGCCGTTTGCCGTTTAGAAGTTTTATAGATTGATTTTTGGGTAACGTTATTGTGTACCGACCGATGTCTTTCCGTATGCATCCCGTATTATTTTCATTTTGGAAGTGTTTACCGATTTATGTAAATATCGTAATTAATTTATACTTTGAATTTAAGGCCGAAGAAGGTAATTTATTTATTATGTACCGTGTAGCAACATTTAGAATTCCTAGTTTGTTTTGTTATTATTATCTGAGACCGTTTTATTTTGATACCGTTATTGGGGGAATGTTTAATTACCAGTTACGTTTATATCCGAACAATTAACATTTATATTTATATCCGAATATTGCAAATTTGGTTTATTCGAATTGCATTTACGCGTGGAGACCCTACTCTTAGCTGGAATGCGCGAATTAAACCAAATATTGTATCAACAGTTACCGGGCGGGTATAAATACAAGCTCTCGAGCATTAAAAGAGGAGTCTTCCCTCCGGTCCACTTCGAGAAGCTCCAGCCAACCAGCGAAGAAGAATCATCCAGTACCAGCGACCCAGGAACCACTCCGAAGCCAAGGTACAGCCTACCCACGCAAGCAGTGTAGAGGTGAGGAATTGTTTTATCTTGGCACTATTGCTTTACCGTTCATATTTTAATTCTCCGTTCTCTTTCTCCCCGAAGCCAAGGTACAGCCTACCCACGCAAGCAGTGTAGAGGTGAGGAATTGTTTTATCATGGCACTATTGCTTTACCGTTCATATTTTAATTCTCCGTTCTCTTTCTCCCCTTGTACCCCCCTCTCTCTCTCTAACTTACCCGAAACCCCGGAAGCAACATCGCTGCGTGTGTCCTGACGCAAGTAAGCCTCCTTCAGAAGCACCGTCGCTGCGTGTGTGCTGAGGCGGTGTTTTCGGTTCCTTATCTCCCCTTGCGGCTGCGTGTGTCCTGACGCAAGTAACCCTCCTTCAGAAGCACCGTCACTGCGTGTGTCCTGAGGCGGTGTTTTCTGTCCCTTATCTCCCCTTGCGGCTGCGTGTGTCCTGACGCAAGTAACCCTCCTTCGGAAGCATCGTCGCTGCGTGTGTCCTGAGGCGGTGTCTTCCATCCATGCAACATCCTTTTATCCAGAGAAAGAGCACCGTGATTCTTGACCGTTCACTACCGTGGTTTGTACCCGAATTGTGCCGAGATATACGATTTCCTTTCTCTCTCGCTGTCATAGTGGGACCGTACCTGCTACCGTACTGCCTCCCGCAGAGGTACTGTATTGCTACCGTATTTGCTTCCGTATTGGTATCATATTTGCTACCGTATTTGCTACCGATTTGCTACAGTATTTGCTACCGTATTTGCTACCGTATTGCTACCGTATTTGCTACCGTATTTGCTACTATTTTGCTACCGTATTTGCTACCTTATTTTGCTACCGTTTTGCTTCCGTTTTGCTACTGTATTTGCTACTGTATTTGCTACTGTCTAATTTTAATGTTATTGCATTATACCTTTTACTGTGAAACCCTGTATTGTTTAATTCATCCAATATATGTATTAAACCATTCTTGCTTTAATTCTTCTACAACGCAGTACATAGAGTCTCTAGGCCGATCCCGAGATTGCAGGTAAATAACAACAGACCCCTGGACACCGACGTCTTCAACTGCAGTTACCCAGGTCTTCGTTATCTGTTCCAGGGAAACGAAGCTGTACCGGAGAGTAAACTCCGTAACAAATCTGGCGCCCGAGGTAATCCCAGCAATTGCACGTAATAAGCAGACGTGCAATTGACTCCGTTAAGCCGATTAAAGAAAATAGCGTCACAATATGCTAAGTGTATTAACAGTCGCACTGAGACCCTATACGTGTACATGGAGAACCGAGAACGGGGGGGGTCAGCGACTGACCCCAGTCTTTTAAGTCTCAGTTGTAGTGCTTTCTTAAGCTATTCTATGAAAATGTAAGGCGATAGTATATATACAGGTTGAAATGAGTTTAGTAAAGTGTATTTTATCTTCTAATATTTATTTTTACACAGATTGATTACATTTGATGCATGTCCTGATTGTCGTCTGTTGTTCTTCGGCGGTATGCTTTGGGCAAATATACTTTTGGCAATGAGTGCATGCTTTCATATATTTTCTGTCAGCTGATCGCGGACTAACGAAACATCTACCTTTCCTAGGTAGATCTTCAACAGCTCTACGAGTTGCAATTCCTCGTGGTTCTCTGATAACGTTACCTCTTGAAATGGCCCCACTTCGATGGCATTCGTAACCAAAAATCTTGAGAGCCGTAACATAAACATTAAATATATTTATAATAGATAGAATAATTAGAACGACTTTCCATATTTCCTTGACATAATTCCTTGCCTAGTTCTTTCAAAAACAGCTTTCTGCCGGACCTTGTTTTAGGATGTTCATCTGCCCAACTTGTATTTGATTTTGTGAAAATTACATACGCGTTATAAGCCGCTATGTCTATCAAATTAAAGAAGCACGCCATGGGCCACCTTCTAGTTCCACGACGACAACTATATGCTCGAACACATTTATCTAGAGTATCCACCCCTGCTTTTGTTGAATTATAATACGAGTACATTATAATTTCTGGTTTATCTTCTAGTACATTCATGTCTCTGTGCTGTGAAGATAAAACAGTAACAACTTTGTTTTGTTTAGGTACGTAACTAACTAAAGTTTGTTTATCTCTGAATGCAAAACGAATAGTTGCTGGTGTAGATTTTTTCAAAGTCTGCAGTCTTAGTTCTAGTGGAACGTCTCTGCGTGTGTTGAGTATTGTTCCAACAAGGGTGATATTATTCTCGAGCAGTTCATCAACAATAGAAAGACAGGTAAATTTCCTATCCATTGTGATGTTTCTTCCCGTATTCTTTAGTTTTGCTGCTGTTATTAACCATTTTACTATTTCTGGGCCACTGTTATAACTTTTAGGTTGATCTTCAACCTTCCCAACATGTGGGTCTGCCGCAAAACAGTAATAATTTTCTCAGTCACACAGAATATTTGCCCCAATCTCATATTTTCCAGGTTTTGTAGGAATAAACACACGAAATTTATATCTGCCGTAGAAAAAAACACTTCTTGCCCCTCAGTAGGATCTTCACCTTCCGAATCAGAACTTCCTAAATTAGTATTTACATCGTCCATGTATAAGTCATCATTATAAATAGCTTCTTCTAGCTCCTTATCTGTCAAGTATTTTCTGCTCATGGTGAAATACCTAATATAGCAGTAAAATATACGTATTTTTTCTGTGCAAAAACACAAGAACAAGACTCAGTAAGCACTAGTCACAATCGGAGTCTATTTCCGAATTGTATTGGTTAGTAGGTACTGCTTGACACCCAGGCCTTCTACAGTTTTCACATAAGTTAAGTTACAAAACTACAGTAT
>JABXWE010010769.1:0-11957 GCA_014611495.1 Limonius californicus | reverse complement strand
AAATATTATGCGTCAACGGCGGCGAGTTTCTCTGAACGTCCCAGAATTAAAATCATGTAATTCAAACTTTTGCGTTATAACTTGTGTCATTTTACTGTACTGTCATATTTTAACCATTTCATTATATGTGTTTTAAAGTTTACTGTCTCTTATTGTGTCTTTTGTACTTGTTGGTGTAGAATTTTGCAAGCTTTAAATATATAGGAGGAGGCACAATCACGGTAAGTTCCATTCCCGTAAGCTGTTGGCTTCTCGGCCTTCCACGAGGACCTACGATCAGCTGAATTTGGAAGGTGGCGCCCACTTATTTTGACTCGCCCTGTACACAACTAAAGATTTTCTCCCATAAGCGATTTTCACGAACTCCCCCTACTCCTCTGAGCGAAGCTGTAGGCCTTTTCCATCAAGCTAGTTACGAATCGTCGAAAAAGCTCGATTGGCCCGTAACAAAAGGTTTGGCACCCTTAACGTGGGGCTGTTTTCTTTGCCATTTTTTCTCGCGTATTGGAAGAATTTCCGTGTAAACCCTTTTATTTGAAAAGTTGTGTACGTTTCCCGACTGTTTTCGCGAATTTTCCCGTAACTTTGTGTCATATTTCCCGCATATGAATTTATTTAAGATTCTTAATATTTTTTACTAACTACTAGCTAGTTACGAATCGTCGAAAAAGCTCGATTCGCCCGTAACAGATTGCGGAGAGATCTGAAGGCAGTACCGCACCCTGCTGCCACTTTAACCCAGTTTGAGGTAATTAGTGCCGTGGCACACTAACGCATGGGGACCGACGGTTTTAGGTACTCTCCGAAACACCAGAGAAAATTTCTGTTCATTGTTCGAATGTAAATACATTGTGTGTACACAATATTCCCGGGTGAAAACCACTTGTTCCTGTCTGTTAGTAATCTCCTTCCCTATATTGTCTTTTATTACTCGTTTATACAGCCTACCTATCGCCGAAGTAACGCTTATGCCCCTACCGTATGTGCACTATTTTCTATGCCCCTTCTTATAAATCAAGCCTATTTGTCCTAAGGTCCAATGTTTTGGTAGTTCATCACCTTCTAAGCACTTTTCCTGTAGTGTTTCTAATGCTTATTAATTCGACTGTAAACTTTGCCTTTGCCGATGTTATGAAAATATTGTATACGTAGGTACTTGAAATTTGGGAAACACTGTAGTTGATTAACGTTTGTTGAAAACAGGACAATATAGTCTGCTGTTTATTCCTGTACTCTCCCATTAGTTATTTTAAATAGAACTTTAAGAGCCGCCGTAAAAAGTTTTTGGGATATACTGTCTCCTTAGTGCACTCCCTGTGTTTACTTCAGTTTGTTTCACATTTGTATGCAGCCTAGCTTTGAGTTCATAGGCTGTATAATTCTTTAATAATATCAATATATTTGTGGTTATTCGATTTCTCATCAACGTTCGATAGTATCAAATACATTTTCGTAGTCTATAAATACTACTACTAAAGTCTAATTATATTCTAGTTTCTCTTTAAAGTAGTTCTCGTATTATGTGTATATGATCTAGTTTACTTTTTTAAATAACAACATCACTGTTATATTCTTCCGCTTCTGCGATATTGTTCTATGATCTACTTGTAGATATTTATTGAATAATATCTTAAGTTATCGGTTGCATAGCGGAGCACTGTGGACGCCGGTCAAACGGTATTCTTAATCCAGCACAAACCGCGCTGGTCAGTACTTGGTGGGTGGACCAATACAGGGTGTCTCAGAAAGAATGGGCCAGTCATAGTCATAGAGTCTTTAGGTAAAAATAAACCGATTAAACCTAATATACCTTAGGCAGAAAGTCCTTCCTTAAGAAGTTATAGGGTCTTAAAGTTCAATTTTTTATTTTTTGTTTTTATTGTAATTTCCACAAATCTAAAGATATTTCTTTGAAATTTGGTACACATACTTACCATTATGCAATACAGTGACAGAATTATTTTCATTAACCAGACTTGACCGCAAGAGGCACTTAACCTACCACTGAAATATTATTTTAGCTCTAACTTTGTTATTAGTAGAAAGTTTTAAAATTTTATTTTATTTATTGAAGGAGAATTAAAAAATGTAAAAATAAGGTACGCTTAGTTCATACGCATAAAGGCAACCGTTTGCCTTAAAATGCTTGTCCCAAGTTTTGGGTTGTCGTTACGACGTGCAATTATCAGGTCGCCATGATCGCAAAAACAATGGGTAGTGCTTGTGACTTACAGTAAAGAACAATGCTAAGTCAATTAAATACTTTGGTGTTATAGAAATACTATTTTTAATTTCCGTTTTGTATTTACGAAAATTCCTGGACATTCGTGATGTCGACGCATTTTCAACATTCAAACAGAAATTAAAAATAGTATTTCTATAACACCAAAGTATTTAAAATAAAAAATTGAACTTTAAGGCCCTATAACTTCTTAAGGAAGGAATTTCTGCCTAAGGTATATTAGGTTTAATCGGTTTATTTTTACCTAAAGAATCTATGACTAAACGCTGGCCCATTCTTTCTGAGACACCCTGTATAATGGCATATGCAACCGGTCGTGCTTCAGAGGATATGTAAAACCGTCGGTCCCGTCCCGATTGTCATACGAACATCTTTGACAATCGTAAACCATGTGATGGAACTTCTCTTCTCTGTTCGACGGCTTAGGTTAGTCTCCTGCGCGGCATACGTGCAAAGAGGGTTCATAGAATCTACTCCATTGTAGGTAGTTAATAGGCCATTGGCCTATACACAGAAGAAGAAAGATTTCTTAAGTAGTCAGCAGTGATCCACCATATGACAATTCCGTCTTTCCCTGATGATTTATTGTTCTTCATTGATTTATTGCCCGCTTTATTTCTTATTAATTTACTTTAGGCTTGTGTAAGTTTGTTGTTTGCATATCTTGCTTGTGTTTGGCGTTCTCGTTTTGATTTTTCTGTTTACAAATTATAAAGACTGGTTTATCTATGTTTTATCTGTCTTCGATAAGTTGTGATTATTCCGTTCTCAGTCTCTTACGAAATGGAGGGACGACATCGACTACATAGTAGGATGCAATATCACTGTATGGATGCAGCAGTTGATCGGTCGAAATGGCAACAGTAAGGGAGAAGTTTGTCCAAAGATGGAATATTAAGCGTTGACACATTTGCATATTTTTTAAACATACACACTACCCCCCCTCGGAACCACTTCCGTATTACTTCAGGGGAGTGCGAGCGTCCCATTTACATACTATTCCTTCATGCAGCACGTACCTAAACGTAACTAAGTGAAATACGGTCGCCTCAGCCGGGGTTTGACCCCGCAGCAGATTGAGCCGCATTTCACTGTGACCTTGATTGACAGTACTTGTTCGCACTGCCCCTTCGAGGTCCCTACATTTGTATAATTGGCTTCTACCAACCGATATTTTTGCCTCGAATATTTTCCTTCCTCTGTGATTTTCTATCTTCTCCTGATTTATGTGGGTGTTCTACCTTCTAATATCGGTTCTAATGCGTCTCCTAACTGTTTTATGTAACTCAATACATTCTACATTACTTACTAGATAATGTTGCAGCCCTTTACTTTTTTTGATAAATTGTTGCGTTTTCCGTGTGAGGTTTCGGTGGGTTTTATTGTTTGACTTTCCTAATATGCCGTGTGCAATATTGATTCATTTAATCTATAGTGCATTGCTGCTACTGAGTTATCATCTAAATCTTCACTGTTTAATATATTTTCTATTGTGCTTTCTGATCGGGTACCATCCTGTCTGTTACGTTTTCTTCATTTCTATTTGTGGATATTGAATGTCTCACTAATGATTTAAATAATTTTTGTCTTTGGGTTTTAATCTTAAGGATTATTTTTCCTTCGAGAAGCCGATGGTCGTTTGCCGTTTTAGATTCGTTTAGAGCGATAATGCAGCCAAGTATGTTTCTGACTTGTTACTTCACAATGTCCTCTTTAACTCACTTGCTTGTTGATAGCGGCTCCATGGTTGGTTAAAAGCTACTGCTGCTATCTGGTGTATTCACCTATGTGTATAACACTCATGGTTTCTCAATGGACTATTCCTTTTTATTATTGTTTTAAATACAATAGCTCAGAATGTTTGATTAATCTTTTTTTTTTCATTAATTTACAGTACTGATGGCAGATTCGGAAACTTCAGTTCCGGAAACTCCAGTTGTTGTAGTTCCATCTAATGTCAAAAAACGAGTAACTGTAAGATTTGACTCTAGTTATGTCCGCAAGAAGGGAGGCATTACTAAACTAGTTGAAATTGTAAGTTACACCATTTAAAAAAAGAGGATTCCTTAGTACAGGTTCATTTTCTTCACAGTCACTGAGTTTTCTGGGATTCTTATGCATCCAATGTACTTATTTGGCTCTTCACTCGACGGGGAAATGGTTTAGTACAGTAGCGATGTTAGCTGTTTGTGTAACGGGCATCCTTTTGTTTTGTTATCTTTTCCATTTCGTGGAGAAGTTTGTAAGAATTCCATGGGCAAAATTTCAATTGTTTTTTTGTGCTATTATATCTCCATGTTTCATAATAGCTTCTTGGATGGCAGCTCCCATGGAAAACACCGCTTTCCAGGCTGCTGCTGTAAGTCAAAATACTGGGAAAATTGAGAATTACAGTCATTAACGCATATCTGTTTTACAGTTTTTTGGATTTTGCGCCGCGATTGTTTATGCCTTTGATGCGTACTCCAGCTATTTGTTGCTGAAATCCAATTTCCTAGGACAGGATGAAAAAGAAGTTAACAAGGAAGTTGATAGTACTATAGCTTAAAAGAAACTACCGGAAGAATTATAATGTATATCATAATTATATTTTTAGGTTTCGTATGTCATTATGTATGTAGTCTAACTATTTATCATAACATATTTATGAAATAGATTTACGTGTGTGTGTGTGTGTGTGTGTGTGTGTGCGCATATACACGCTCGCGGGTTTAATACATTTTGTTAATTTCTTATTTATCTATTCTGAACAATCATAATATAAAATGTATTGGTGGAGAAGAGAAATTTTAATATACGAGTATTAAAAACAAATATTTGTATCTTTTTATGTTTGTTATAAATAGTAGCTATAATTATTTATTAGTAAAGGAAGAAACAGTTACTGCTTGTACAATAGAATAAAATGTTCATATTTTTAACTTTTATTTGTCTAATTTTTTTTGCAATATTGCAAGCAAAATAAGAGTATTAAAATAATAAAACATAGTCTTGAAAATACTTCTACGGGCAAAAGTATCGTGTTGTGGCTTACCCAGTGTTGTCGCTAGGTTGCAGTATAAGACGCATCCCGTTAGTAGCACTTGTGGGCGCGCTAATCCTGAAGTTCGAAACTTTATGAGACAAACCTGGTAGATTCATATATTCAACAGCAGCAACGGTTGCATAGCGTGGTACTGAGGATGCCGATCAAACGGTATTCGTAGTGTAGAACAATCTGCGTTGGTTAGTACTCTACATGGATGAATCAATATGATGACATATGCACCCGGTCGTGCTTGAGCGGGAACGCGGTTGTCACAAGAACATCTTTAACAATCGTAAACTTCTTTTCTTTGTTCAACGGGTTAGGTTAACCTCTTCCCCGGTATATGTGCAAAGAGGGCTCACAGAAACCTATTGCATTGCAGATGTAATTACAGATACAATTTTGTATATGTATGTGTTTTTTAACATTAACCGCTTCAATTTTATTACACGTCTTTATTGTACTTGTACAATTAATAATAGTTTTGTAAATAAAATATACGTATATTTTGTTGAAATTATTCAGGCTGTTCATGAGATGGTGTTCCAGTGACTGCAGTTCTCAGCAACTCCCACCTTTAGTTTTGAATCGCCCCTCTCAAATTTGTTAAGATGTCACTGTACAGGTCTGCATTCATTGTCATACCGTGTTCCAGGAAATCAATAAACAATATGCCTTCTCTATTCTTAAAATCAGAAGCCATAGGCTTCCGGTTCTCGAATGTTTGCTTGAACTTTTCCGCTTTGGGAACTAGCATGCTTTCATACAACATTTGTATACAAGTCCAAGTCTTGTCGCCAGTTACAATGTGATTCAGGTACTCATCGTCATCACTTTCGTAGCGATGCAGAAAGGTCAGTGAGGAGGGCATTCGCTGATTTTTGTGAACATCCGTCAACATCTTTGGCACCCACTTAGCAGAAAGTTTGTGGTACTGTAGTCTCTAAATAAAAATTTGAATCCGTACGTGAAATTTGAAGAAAATTTGCGGCCATTTCCGGAATCGTGAAACACCAACCTTCACGAATTCTCTTGTTTAATTTTTCCACAAGGTCGTTGTTTCATTCACTTATAATGCCTGTACCATTAACCTCGAATATTTGTTTATAAATTTCGCTAGTGTTTTCGTATTTTGCATGAAGAAAATGAATCTCAGCGCACACTTGGCCAGATTTTCAATCACAGTGTTCATTTTATCGCTTTATTATACAACTGAACACAAAGGCAAAACCACGGTAAAGTGACGTGTAGCTAGCTCATCGACCACTAAAGCATGCCACAGAGCACTAAATGGACTACGCTGCTCATTCGGCGGGAATACATAATCAACCCTTAGTTGCCGCGTAAGCCTTGTAAAATAAAAATAAATTCTGGAAATAATTGTATTGAAGTAGTTACTGAATCAATTATTAAAAGATAGCATAATCAAACAGATGAGGAAAAGAATTAGTAAAGAAGTGGTTTAATTGAACAATTGGTTCATCAAATAATCAAACTTAACTCATATGTTGTTGACTGTGAATTAAACAACCGACAACAACTGATCGATGAGTAAATTCATTCTCGCTGAGTAATAAATGAATAATGGATGACTGATTATTTTGCTGTCATAAATAGCTGATGGTGTTTTTTGATTATATTTAATATACTATACAGTGCGGTTGTAAATGTCCTCCCCTCTCTCTACTAACTTTTGAACGACTTGACATTTCTCCTCAAAATTTTGTGTGCTTTAATGGGAGACTAAATACTACTTTTCAGCCCATATTTAAATTTTAAAACTTTCAAAATGGCTGTTAGGCGCCAACTTGAACTATTTTTTTAAATGGCAATGTGGGTCGAGTGACACATCATTTGAAAGGTATTTTATTCTGCGTCTGATTCTTGAATTTTATAAAAAAATATTCATCCAGAAAAAATTGACAGATGATTGAAAATAACAAGTTTATGGAAAAAAGTAAGAATTGAAGCAGGCCATTCTGTTGGACCACGACGACCAATCCATCGTCGAGGATACGTTGCATCGAGATAATTGCGAACTTGTCTGCTAAAATGCGGAGCAGTGCCGTCTTGCTGGAATATGATCATCATCATCATAATATAACAGCCTGTCTCGTCCACTGCTGAACATAGGCCTCTCTCAACCTGTTCCACTTTAATCGGTCTTGGGCATCTTGGATCCCGTTTTTAGATATCCTTTTGACGTCGTCCGTCCACCGTGTCGGCGGTCTACCTCTGCTTCTGAACGCATCATCTCTAGGACGCCATTCTAGTATCCTTTTGGTCCATCTATTATTTGGCATTCGTGCGATATGACCTACAAAATTCCATTTTAAATGTGTTATTCTTTCAACGGCATCTGTAACTTTTGTTCTGTCACGTTATTATTCATTTGGGATTCGGTCTCTCAGCGTCACTCCCAACATAGCTCTTTCCATGGGTCGTTGTGTTACTCCTATTTTGTTGACAGTTTTGCGTGTTAGTGTTAATGTTTCCGAGCCATATGTCAATACCGGGAAGATGCATTGGTCGAACACTTTGCGCTTGAGGCATACCTGAACGTCTGCTTTAAATATGTATTTTAAGTTGCCAAAGGCAGCCCAAGTCAGTCCTGTGGAATGTGATATCCATGTCAAATTCGTTTGGATTATTTTCAGCAATCTCAACTATTAACGGATGGATGAGGTTTTCCAGCATGTTCAAGTACAATTCCCCAGTAAGGTTTCCGTCAATAAATAAGGGACCTACGATACGGTCGCCAAGTATTCCTATCCACACATTTAATTTTTGCTGAAATTGGGTGTGACCTTCCCGGAAAACATGGGAATTTTCATCGCACCAATATCTTACATTTTGTCTGTTAACAAACCCATTTAAAAAATGTGCATTCGTCACTAAAATAGATATTGTGAAGATAGGATGGTTTCTTACAATGGTTTGGGTCATGACCTCACAAAATTCAATGCGTCTATCTGGATCATCTTCGATCAACTGGTGTAAAATTTTCATTTTGTATGGATGGAACTTATGCCGTTTTAAAAACTTTTTGACAGTGGTCGCCGATACATCACATATCGCAGCTACATGTGAAGTAGATTGCTGAGAATGTATTACCATTTCACCGACCATATGAATTTGTTTGTCTTCTGAAATTGCGAGTCGTCCAGGGTTTTTCCTGTTATGCAAACTGCCAGTGTTAATAAATTTTTGCACAAGATCTCTTAAATACGTCCTCGCAATAGGACGGTTTGGAAAACGTTCATTAAATATTCTTTCAGCTTCGTGAAAGTTTCGCTGGTTTCAGCAAAAATTAAAACTATCTACTTCAGTTTTTTCCTTAAAAGTTCGAACATTCGCAATAATTATTGTTAGTATCGCCGGTTGTAACACTCAATATTCAAACGTGAGGAACACAATAACTGAATTAAAGTGACAGAAAGACTAATTTTCCAATTGTTTTATGTACTTCTGTTGTTTCGCCTCCTGCATTGTTTTTAGCGTTTTGTTTAACATATATTAGAAACAGATAATTTGGAAGTCTGTCATTTGTTTTTGAATCAAAATTTAGAATTATACTACACTCAAAGAGACCTTTCAAATGAGATGTCACTCGACCTCCACTGCCATTTAAAAAAATATTTCAAAATGGCGCCTAGGCGCCTTTTTGAAATATATAAAATTTAAATATGTACTAAAAAGTAGTATTTAGCCTCCCATTAAAGCACACAAAATTTTGTGAAGAATATCAAGTCGTTCAGAAGTTAGTACAGAGGGGAGGACATTTTACGACCACATTGTATATTATACCTGTGAAGAAAATATTGTACACAATCAAATAATGCTCCCAAACTTAGTGTCTATTGTAGTTGTAGCGACCGTAACTAAACTACTAAATTATTAATCGCTCAGTATTACACAGTGATTTTTTAAAAAGTCAATTGCAGTAGCCTATGGATTGTCCCGTCTATATTAAGCTTTAGAATCTGACAATATGAAAATTGTAACAGAAAGAAAGAAATCTTGACGAAAAACCTGTAATTTACTTACCTTAATAAATTACAAATCAGTTGCAACTAAATACTTGTTCATTTTCACATTTTGTTGGGCAAAAATTTTTAACTACCTGAACTGTCACACAGTTTGACATACAGGTAAATGTCAAAGCTCATTACAGCTGACTGCAGACGGAATAGCTTTTTTTCTAGGCTTGCTGCAATTGACTTTTTAAAAATCACTTTGTATGTGTAAATGATATTTTAAATCAATTTGCAAACAATTTGTAAACGATTTTGCTAGGTGATTTAAAAATCTAAACATATTTCTGTGAACAATCCTAGTGGTCAAACATCTCTAGTAGACGCTGTGGAGCGATGCACCTTGCCTGATACGCACACAAGGCGTAAACAAATTGCTGATCCTTCAGCCTATATTCTAAATCTTATTGAAGAAAAATATTAGATGAAAAGACAGTGGCAGAATATGCGCATTTTATACTTCAAATAGCAATTAAATCAACTTACCGAGTGAAAGCATAACTCGACAAATATGGACTATATACCTATCGTTAGTACGTATCTGAATTAGACGAGCCTAGCAACTTATTATGGATAGCCACCAAACGCATTACTCATAAAAAGAGAAGAAATTCTTAGCCTCAAAAGTAACGCACTTACCTATAACAGCGATCAAGACTAAATATTTTAAAGACGTGTTTCAGCCCAATCCAGTTAATGAAGACTACCTAGAGCACAATGCTGACATTGAAGCTGCAGCGAACGAACTTAATCTGGACCAACGACCTTCCATTGTATCGGTATCAGCAAAAGAGCTTGCTGGGTATATATCTAAACTGCATTCAAAAAAATCTTCAGGGTATGACTTAATATCAAATATTGTACTAAAAAACTTAACAAAAAAATCGATGGCATTCTTAGCCAGTTTGTTTAATGCGTGCTTTCGCCTTGGATATTTCCCGAATTCTTGGAAACATGCAAAAATAATTGTGTTCCACAAGCCCAGAAAGGAAAAAGTCGACCTGTCAGTTATAGGTCGATTAGTTTGCTTCCTACATTATTAAAACTTCTAGAAAAAGTAATAACTAGACTACAAACACAGTCTGGATCCAAGGTCTGTTACATACGCTGAAACTCTGCAATATACCCTATGCGCAATTATAAAATCATTCTTAGGCGACAGGACTTTTAGTGTAAAACGAAATTTTAAAATATTAGAATTTCAGCAAACTTCAGTCGGTGTACTTCAGGGGTCAGTCTTGTGACCAACTCTGTACAATCTCTTTGTTCATGGCATACCAATTTCTAACAATGTAGAAATAACGATGTTAGCAGACGATAAAGAATTCACAGCTCAAAATTTAACTTGTCAATAGCAGTAAGCAATCTTCAAGCAGCGATAGATGTATTTCAGTCTTGGTGCAAAAAATGGAGAATCATAATGAACGCTGATAAATATCAGGCCAAGATTTTCACACTCAGACGTCCACCCAATCCTGATCTCCTCGTAATTAATAACAAATCCATAGAATGGAACCCAGACCATCGCCCTAAATATTTACGGCTCCATCGAGCCGTAAATATTTAGGGCTGTACTTGGGATTACCACATTAATCAAAAACTTAAGGAGTGTTATGCCCGCCTGTCCATACTATATCCGCTTTTAAACAGAAAAACACTTTTAAAGATTTCTTGTTCTATGTTACTGTATAAATCCCTTATTAGTTCTATAATAATGTATGGATTAGTGATTTGGGGAACAAGGATAAAATTCTCCGAATAGTGTGCAATGCTAGCTGGTTTATTAGAAATGTTCAACTTTACCGAGAGCTTAATACTTCAACCACCGAAGTGCATATAAGGCAGCTATCCACATTTTTCTTCAACAACATCAATAAATAGAGCGGCGAGCTCCACTTCGGACTTCACATTCGTATTCCACCAGAGAACAGAAGACTTAAACGATGCATATCTACAGATCTCCTTCTTCCCAATAGATGAGTTAACTAAAGTTACTTGTGCAAGTTGAGTGTCTTGTTCTATCAATGTGAACAATTATATCATATACAGGGAATTTTTCTTTTTAGTATACATTGCCTATGTATACTTTTAAAAGAAAACGCGTCAATTTCGCCTATTGTGTATGCAACCAACTATACCGAAAACTAAAAATCAGAAACAAACGTCACTATAGTTGTGAATTATTTGAGTATGAAGGTTATGTTGATGCAGTGTTTATATTAAATAAATATTTCATCCTGTATATAGGACACAGATGATGACTTTTTTGTTAAATGCAAAAACTGACAGGGTGATGTTTCCGTAAGGTCCGTCCACATTATATTTCTTTTGTACAAAACACATACATCAGCGACAAAGTGGTGTAATGGTCAGCATAGCTGCCTTCCAAGCAGTGGATCCGAGTTCAATTCCCGGCGATCGCAAACTTTTTTTAATTATTATTATTCAACGTAGCATAAAATATTTCATTTCATTTCTTCGGTTAAAACGTGAGTACTTTCAGTTTTATTTTATGGGAATTTATTACGCATCCCTCTGATTTCAATTTTCTAACAATTGTTTGACACTAAATAAAGATTAATTTTATTTTTTAGCATTGAATTAATTTGATTGCTGTGGTCACAGCATGCTTGAGTTGTCTGTATAGTTGGTT
>JABXWE010010768.1:0-42688 GCA_014611495.1 Limonius californicus | reverse complement strand
ACGTTTAAAAAGTGCATGTCAATTTAGAATATTACTTTAAATAAAATCTCTGGCACTAACACGCAAAACGGTGTTCCATATACATGTACGATCTTCCAAATAGCACGAGAATTTGTATCAGTAAACCATCAAATATTTGATATAGCTAATGTAGGCCCAAATAAAAAAAAATGGGGCGTTTATGAACTTCAGTTAGGTAATAACACTGGAGGAAAATTCAGTATTAAAATATATCAATGAATAAATAAAGGAAATATGGGAATGTACGGAGGAAATACGGAAATACATTACAGTATGTAAAAACCGATTAGAAAACTGTCAAACTTTGTTTATTTTGCGTCATTTAAAGGGGACATAAATATGTTTTAAGAAACTAAAGTAGTTACATTTGGCTGGATTGCAAATTTTTGCAAATACAATTTAACATTGAATACAAACGTAAATTTAACCAATAAATCAAAGTAACTACTGAACATCAAATAACAAGTTAAAGACATGAAATATGTATATCCATTAGAATGTAACGCACTGTGTATTTTTAGCAATACCGGTGGACCTTAAAATCCTCTTTAAGACACACTGCGTTTAGAAAAATTCCATAAAATTAAAGTTAGCACTTTGTTGTCATTGTGAAGCATAATTTTGTTTTTGCAAAAAATAGGTGATGCTTCTTATTCAATGTGTATATCTCCACCGAGAATTCAATGTGTATTAATACGATTATTTTTGCTATTTCTTATTTATGTATGTCAGTACTACAAGAAACTACAAATAAAAAAATGCATTATAACAAGTTAAAATAAACATTTACATTAAAAAAACCAATAATAAATATATTCGAAACGAATGAGAGTAAAACGGGCTTAAAATCAGAAAGAAAGAAAAATTTATAAATTAATTAAAAAGCAAATTTCAAGACGCTCTGTGTATATTTCTTTTTAGTAAGTTTACACAGATAATCAAATTGCCCGATCACAAATTAATCGGCCTTGCCTTATTGCCGATACCGATTAATCGACCGCCCATTATTTCTAATGTAATTATGCGGCTTAGTTTGTGTGCCCTAGGACACAGTTTATGTTTCTTATGTAATTTTACATGTTGAATCCAATACGTTTTCCAAATTTCTCTGCCTTCCATGATTTTCTTGCTACAGCATACATGGCCAGCAACAATAATAAAAAAAAATAGCCGATTATGAAAACAATTCATCAACCAAAAAGCCGCTACCGATTAATCGGAAAAATTACCGATATGGCCAATGATCGCTTGTCTGCCGATTAACAGATGCAACCCTACTTTTTATTAATTTAAATTATTTTTAACACTTGGAAATTGATTTTAGGGGCGGGGATGGCTCAGTGGTAGAGGAGCCAAGCTTTGGATGTAATAGTCCAAACGCTTCCCGGTTCGAATCTCTCTAGGTCGGAAATTTTTCTAATTCCCTGGGTGGTTGGTACTGGGTCCCAGTCTCCATTTGCCATTGGGGATCAAATTAATGGCACTCCTCGAATTACGGTCGCATTAGAGGAGTAACAAGACCATAAACAAAAACATTCACACACAACAGGGTAGCCAAGCACGGTTTCGCACCAACACGCTAACGCGCAGAGTCGGGCCCTGTTGTGCATAACACAAACTAGCTTAGCCTTGCCTCACACCACCTCGACACTGCGCAAGCGGTACAAACGAGGATCATGATAATGAATGAGTGAATGAATGTAAATTGATTCTCATTTTTAGAATGTTTAGGAAATTTTTCTAAAAAAAGTGAATCTCTGCGGTTCTCTAAAAAGAATCGTAAGATCTACCTGAAATCGTAAAAATATACAGAGCGTTACGAAAAATTTCCATGAATTTTCAAAATAGTTGCAAAACGACTGCTTTTTGCCGAACTACCTAGGTTAAAAATTAAGGCCGCTATGAATTTTTGAGTATTTCAAACGTAAGGCCTATTTGTTAATAATCTGAATGATAGATGCAGATCAACTTAAAAGGTTAAAAGCTCTTGCGGATTAGAATGTTGAAAGTTACGAAAATGACGAATTCTCATACATTTTGAAATACGCACAAAATCTAAAAGGCCTACAAATAAAATATTGTTCAAATTTCTCGAACTGATAGAAAAGCTAATACATTATAAAACATTTTTTGTTCATTGCCACAGTTCGACCAAAAGAAATTTTTGAGAATGTCAGGAATAGATAAGCTTTACCTCAGTGGAGTAGTGCGGATACGCGCTGCCACGAGAGGTCACGGCGAAATGCGGCCGAACGGCTGAGGTGTTCAAATCCCGGCTGAGGCGACCGTATTTCGCTTAGTTAAGTTTAGGGTGCATGATGCACGAATGGTTAGTGTGTAAGGGACGCCCGCACCCCCCTGAAGTAATGTGAAAGCGGTTCCTTGGGAGGCGGGGGTAGTTTGTATGAATGCAAATGCAAAGATTACATAAGCTTATAGCCGTATTATATTTCATATTAAAGTTATTATAGAAATAGTTAAATTGCCGTTTTAAAATCAGAATTGTATACAAATTCTAAAAATATACCGGGTGTTCTATTTGAAATAAACTAGTAAGTAATGGTCATTTGCGGCGAAGCGAGAAATACAAGAAAATTATGTTTGGTGCTGATTGATCCACTTTTAAACGTATAACAAAGACATAAAATTATATTCGTTTATATGGCTAAATAAGAAAAATATACTAGAAGTCGGAAATGCTGATCGTGAAGATACTAGAAAGCTTGTCAACTTGTCAGTAATCAATTTCCCCCCGTATTCTTCTTGGTATAAGTACGACTTTTAATGACTACTTGTAAACCACAACTTTTCCAACATTCTATATTGGTCCGAATTTATAAATTCAACAAAGCAACCACTTAGATGTTCTGTTGCAGATAAATCAAAAAACACCCAATCTCGACCGCATATTTTTCTTTACTGCCGTTCAATGTAAACATCGTCTTCAATTTGTACAATTTGCAATAATTGTGAGCAGGAAATCTGCTAAAATGACTACCGTAACCAATTTTGCACTATTTAAAAAGCTGTAGATTAGGTAGTTGTAACTTAATTGATTGTTCTTCGCGCCATAATTTTATGAACACTTTCTCTGTAGGAATAATTTTAGATGCATCAGTGTTTATCATGGAGTACGCAATAAATACCACTGCTAAATCACACTTCTGTTTTAATCTACAATGAGTGTAATCTTTATATTGTTTAAACAATAACGGTGTTCTATTACTTAAAGTTGGAGAACAAAAATCTATTCATAATTTATTAATTATAACAAATATTAATTAATTCAGAATGACCAAAGCCACAATAAATTAGCTTTAGAAATGTGCATCTCATTCTTATTTAGCCGAAGTTGTATCTTCTACCGTTTCAGAAATTCCAATAATTTGAATTTGGGACACACTGTATACTTTCGTAAATATGCATATAGTTTGAGCATGGGAAAGTCCAAAAACTGTTTCGCCCATTTTTTATTTGATCTTGTTTTTATGATTTATTAATTATTTAATTGCAAAAGGCATTTTGTATTTAAAATTCAGTCAAACACACTGTCTATCTTAGACAAAGCACGATAAGTAGTGTTTAATGAACTGCATCTTTGGTAACTACAGAATGACCATACCGGGAGTAATAAACCCACGTAACGATTTTAATTCAGAACGAAAAATGTAGAAACATTGGCCGCATAGGCTAAGTACACCAACATAAAACTTAATTGAAAAATTTTGTATCCAGAGCAAGTACCCAAACAATAAGTACTAATTTAGATGTTCGTTTCATTTGCTCTCGTTTGCAGGCAAACGTAAACTTAATTTAAATTCTGAACAGGTGACTGTTTAACCCGATTCGGTTTCATACAATTTAAATCGACAGCCCGACGAAATTACTCGGCTCGAACTTCTCCCTGCTATTTATAAAGCTAAAAAAACAAATAACGCTAATGTGCACCTAACGCCTTAATTCGGGAGATTTATAACAACACCTTAAATAAAGGCGACTTGCGCACCTGATTTGCATAAAACAGGTGAGTATGAATACAGAATGCGGCATTCGAAATTTCGCATTAGTCACGTTCTCTGTTCTGGGAAATCGGATCTTTCATACCACTTTAGCGGCGATTGTTATATTTGACGTTCTTTTTAATCCCCAACTCAAATAATCTGGAGTGCAATTTGATACACTTTTGAAAAGGAACGTATTCCCCGGATGATGATTCACAGAAACTTATACTGAACAAGACAAGTGTAGCTGTTGTTTAACTTTTTTTCATTTAAACCTCCAACTAGAGCCCCACTCGGTTATAACGAAACCTCTGGTAATGTAAATATTTGCTCGTTATATATGTTAAAGATAATATAAAGGAAACAAAATTATTTCCTGTATAAAAGATTAAAATATATTTAAGAAAAACGTTTAACAAAATGTTTAAAAGCTAAAATAACTACTAAAAAACAGTATATATAGTATAGTAATAAGTCGTCGACAGTTTCTAATTGTGCTTTAAATTTTAAATCCCCGAGATTGTCTTTTAAATAATTTTATGACACCAAACACTTGATTGATTCAAAAAACGGCGCCAATAATTTGAATTAAAACTAAATGTATAATTTTTTAGGAATTAATTACATAAAAATCATCGAAAAACTAAGACAAAAACCCAAAAACTTGTCCTTTAACAGCAGTATTTAAATAGTTTGCTTGGTGCTAAATATCTTCAGCTAGAAATGCCCAGTATTTTGCCCTGTTTGTTCATTGTTTCCGAGACAAGAAATTGCTGTAAGCGATAAACACAATACAGTAAACAATGCAAATCCAAGCATTTACTCCACAAACGTTCATTATGTCAGGGATCTCATCATAAGCGACTTAGACTATATTTAATTGCATTATTAGCCCTTTATTTTTTTACTAAAATAACAATTTTACTATTAAACATTTTAGTATATTAACAAATGTTGGTTCTATTATTTAATAACTTGTTTTTTGCACCCTTTACGATATCAGTAACATTTTTTAACTAAAACAATAAACTTTTGTTCAGCCTTTTCAAACCCCTCAATTGTTTTACTACAATAAATGTTTGTTTGTTCCCCAAACCGTTCGTTTGTGACAATAAAGATGTTGCAGATTGAAGGGCAAACAAAAATTACTGGGTCAAAGGTTTTATATCGAAGGACAAAGTGGCCAGGAGGCTCTATGGCTGTCATAACTCACGGAAACACACTGAAAAAACCTTAACAAATCTATTTCAAATGCAGTGTTTCTTTTTCAACTTCCTACTGTTGTACTATACTAATAAGGCTTACTGTTTAACACATATTTAAATTAAACGTCCCAGCATTTTATTAGTCCTTAAAACTATGATTTGCTCTTTCAACTGGTTTAATACAATAATAACTTTTACCACAAAACATGTTTCGTTTTATTATTTAATAATTGATTTCCTTTGGCCCTTCATACGTTTATAACAATTTCAAGTTTTGTATGCCTGTGAAGGTATTGCAACAATAAAGCAGGTGCAGGTTGAAGGGTAGAAAAAATTATTAGGTCAAAGAGTTTATACCCAAGGACTAATTCAGTGGGGGTCCCTTTTCTATAGCTGTCATCTGCTATTTTTTTTTCTAGATAAGAGTGATAAATAAACGTAAATTTCAAATGCAGGATTTTCTTTCTGCTGTTTACTATAATAGTAAGGCTCTATTTATATTAAATTTCCAACAATTTACATTTACAATTTACATTAGTACTAATACTACTAAAACTTATATCCATAGTTCAAGTGAGTTAATACTTAAATAAAGTTTATCATCAAATACTAAACAACTTCAGCAAAGTTTGTCTTGCCATTTAACAATACTTTTCTTTTAACCCTTCATATGCCTTATTATAATTGTTTTTGTATGTCCCTTCAACTAAAACAAAGTTTTGTTGGGTGGTTTGAAAACGGCAGATTGATTTATTAGAGCACAAATTTAGCTTGTTTTAAACTGTTTGCAACAATAAAGCAGTTGCAGGTTGAAGGGCAAACAAAAATTACTAGGTCAAAGGGTTTATATCGAAGGACAACGTGACCAGGAGGCTCTATAGCTGTCATCAGGGCAAAATTCCGATTCAAGGGTTGCAAAAACTTGGCAAACTTACCTCTGCAAAAAACGCATCCATAAAGCCATCGCGGCCCTCGACGTTGACGGAGACGTCGTCAGGACCGACATCGTCATCGTCACTTTGCGCCTAAAAAAAATACTGTTAAATTTCGCTTTCTCGGGGGTTTCGGGGGCCCGGCAATAACTTGACAGTTATAAAAAGGGGTGGGGCAATACAGTGACATTTATCAAACTCCTAACCTAATCTTTGGATAATTTTAAAAAAGTTGACCAAAAATTTGGACCAAAGTTGTTGAAAAGTGTCGGCCGGGCAAAACAAACGTGCTTATTATTTGGCCGAGAGAAACAAGGAGAACACAAAGTATTACAAGATTAATAACTAAGATTAGAACAAAAATCTAGCATGCTTAGGAATCTAGTGGTGAATGAATGAAAAACAAATGCCTACCGCAACAAGGGCCGCCAATCTATCCTTAGTCATTTTTCACCGGCTTTAATCACACGCCACAAATAATTTTTGATTTAAGTAAAAATCCCATTCAAAACGTTTTACATGGAACAGCACTAAAACTAAGGAACGTATACTAGGATCGCGAAAATCGATACATCCAAAGCGACTGGTACTCTCTGCAGTGCTGTGAGTTTGGTGCGCATGCGTCGATTACGTCAACGACCTTCGTGACGTCACAAGGAATTAGGAAGTTTAGGAATTAATTTTGTAATTATTCGCAATCGGAATTAATTTTTGATCTTGAAATTAGTGTACTTGTTAATTTAGTTGTTTACATGTATATAAACATTGTTTAAAGTGTCTCTAGATTGAAAGTAAAATTTTATTGGTGAATCATTGCCTTTAGCTCTAAGGAACGCCATTGTGAGCTCTAACGACTTCGTGGTGTTGAAAGTGTCATCCAACAATTCGCCATCCATCGGTGTTTATCCAGTGATTTTCTCTAAAAGGTAACAATCATTCACGGCCCTATTCACAACCCTGCGCGTAGTTTTGTAATCCATCCACTAATAACCAAATAAAATATTCACGAAGTCGGCATTAGGATATCAAAATCCTATGATACGATTTCAGAGCGTCAGTCCGCCGAAAAATTAAAAGTTCGCGAAACGTGCTATACATGCAACAACAAAACGAGGCCGTTTTAGCAGTTAAACAAACTTGTCAGCGGAAAAATTTGGTTTAGTCCCCTTAGACCACCCACAACCAACTTCGGATTCTTCCCTTGACCGTTGTATTAAACTCCCTTAACAAGCTTTCTGTTACAGGTTCAAACAGCTAAACAATGGCTCAAGATCCTGATATGCCCACCTTCAAATGCGTGCTGGTTGGAGACGGTGGTACCGGTAAAACTACCTTCGTGAAGCGCCATTTAACTGGTGAATTTGAGAAGAAATACGTAGCCACCCTTGGTGTGGAAGTGCACCCCCTCGTTTTCCACACAAACAGGGGCGCTATTCGTTTTAACGTATGGGACACTGCAGGCCAGGAAAAATTCGGGGGCCTCCGTGATGGGTACTACATTCAAGGACAGTGTGCTATAATCATGTTCGACGTAACCTCACGTGTTACCTACAAGAATGTACCGAACTGGCATCGAGATCTGGTTCGTGTTTGTGAAAACATCCCCATTGTATTGTGTGGCAACAAAGTGGACATCAAAGATAGGAAAGTAAAAGCTAAAAGCATCGTTTTCCACAGAAAGAAAAATTTACAGGTGGGTGCCTTCTTGTTTTAACATCCATATATTTGTAGTTTAACGTTGTCTTTTTTTTTTAGTATTATGACATCTCTGCCAAAAGTAATTACAATTTCGAGAAGCCATTCTTGTGGCTTGCACGCAAACTGATTGGAGATCCTAACCTAGAATTCGTGGCAATGCCAGCATTGGTGCCCCCAGAAGTGCAAATGGACCCCAACTGGCAGCAACAGATCGAGAAGGACCTCAAAGAGGCCCAGGAAACCGCTCTCCCTGAAGATGACGAGGATTTGTAACTTATTTTGCATTTAAAGACTAATGTATTATTAATAGTTTCCTTTTAATTAATGCCATGTTAAATCTAGGTAAAAATCCTGTTTTGAATGATTGAAATTGTTAAAAAGGACTGTTTGGTATTTTTATATCGGTGTGAATCTGTTATTACTTTAAGAATGTTCTCAATTATGTATCATAGTAGACAATAGGATAATTTATAGAATTACCTATAAAGCAATCTGTCTCTTAAATGTAATGTAAAATGGTAGATGTCACCATACATTGATTTAATTTCCGTTTGTGTATTAATTAGCTGTTTAATGCTCCCGTGTAAATTAAAGATAGAAGAAATACATACATGGTTTAAAATTGCGATGATATTCCACTGAAATGCTTTGTAATCCATTAACTGAAATTATAAGGAATACAGTATAACTTGCTCTGTTTGAAAATGTTTATCTTGAGTTTAAAACCTGCAGGTTGTAGAAACAATTAATAAAATATAAAGCTTTGATACATCGTTACCAATCCATTTAAGAATGTAAATTAACAATTATGGAGAAACTGTATCCTATTCTAGGCAAATAGATATATTAATAACTTAACTGATTACACTTTTATAACAATATTTGAACAAAAACATGTTTATTTCAACGTCAAATTCGTGGCATTAATTTTGAACACTTCGATCTTGATGCAGATAGAATTCTCTTATTTTTTATTTTAATAAAAACCGTTCTAGTCATCAAATTTGCAATGCTATCTGGTATTTGCTTTTGTTTTCCATGAATACTTGCTTTACTGAGTGAAACAGTTAATAATAAATATTTACAGTTTTTTTGTAGCTTTCATGTTGGACGGTTTAAAACCAATAGATTACACAATTCAATGTCTGTCGGTTGTAGCAATAACTTCATAATCTACAATTATCTTTACACTTTCTAAATCCAACTATTACATAAAATATAATTGAAATAAGTGTTTACTCCAGCATTAACTTCAGGACACTCATTTTGAGCATATCATTCGGAATGAAAATAAAATACTTCTATTTTATATTTTTACTGAAACCCTAATTGTTCTATATGATGCGTTTTTTTGTATGATTCAGTTACCTCACTTCAACATTTTAACAAGACACAATTAATGGTAGTAAATCTTACTGAACTGCTTCAATTCGGAGATTGTTTAGAAAATAATTTTTATATATCCTTTATATAGTTATTCTTTTTTTTTTTATTAATTTCCTTTCTATTTGCAATCTGTAATATCATTACTAAAGCTGGGCAGATATGCTGTAAAGATAAGGGATATATGCACTAAAACATGCTGCAAAAAACTGCCAATATATGCACGAAATATGCAGTAACCTACTGCTATATGCAATAATATATGCTCCAAAAAAATAATATGCACGATATTTATGCAGTGAAATTTTTTTTGTTTACATAAGTATTTCGGTACAACATGCTAAATAAATAGTTAAATAACATTGGTTAAAGTCATATATTAATATTATACAATAAATTACTCAATAAAAAAAGAAATAAAATATTACAATGTATTACAGTAAATTATCATATGCTTTTCAATAGTATCTACCAGCAACGAATGCCTTTTATCCTCCAACAAATTCTTATACGCTGAAAATGATCTCTCTACATCGCAAGAAGTCAGGGGACAATATTTAAATAAATGTGATAATTCTGAATAAATCTTATCCACATTAAAGTTATCCAAGGTTTCCGCTTCTCCATTTAATACGCCGTTAATAAATTTTAACACTTCCAGGCCCTTATTTTTAGTCAATAGTACATTGATTTTTGTGCTAATTTTATTCCCTACTCTATTTTTATTTTTTTGTAAATCGTTCTGAAATTTTTCTACAATGCTTATGGATTCGGAAAGGTACAAATTCTGAGTTTCAAGTTTTTTAATAATAGCTGGAATATCAGCAAAATGAGATTTAACATAATTTAGTTGCACAGTTACTTTTTTGTATTAAAAATTTGTTGGCAATCCACAATTGATTGGGCACCTTCAATGTCAAAGGTATTCACGACATTTTTAATATCCGCGTAATTTTTAGTATAGAATAAAGCAGCTTCAATCCATGTTCCCCATCTTGTCAGAACAGGTTGGGCAGGTAGCAGGACATCCGGTAGCATTTCTTTATAAATCTGAATTCTAGTTGGCGCTTTCAAAAATACCTTTTTGGTGGTAGAAATTAATTCATTTATTAATGGAAATTCCATTCTGATAGCTTCAGCCACTCTGTTTATTCCGTGGGCTAAACATGTCGCATGAATGAGGTGCGGAAAAAAAAATTTCAAATTTTGTCCAGCTTTCACCATGTATGCTGCTCCATCAGTAACGATATACAAATTTTTTTCAGAAGGTATTTTATTTGGTAAAAATAAAAATGAAAGAGTTTCGTTTATAAATCTTGTTATTGTTAAATGATTGGTTTTACTTAATTCCTTTACGGCAAACAAATAACTGGGTGAAGGTTTGCCATCCAATATTCCGACTACGAAATTTGCAATGTATCTTCTACATGCATCAGTAGTTTCGTCTAGGCTAAACCATATATAATTCTGGAATATATACTCTAGAAACGGTTCTCTGGACACCATTTTCTTCTTAGTAAATTTTTTAAAAAAGTTTCGGAATTCTGGGACTTCGAAGTTGTAGAAAGGAATATTACATTTTACCATCATGCTGCACAACTCTTTATTGAATGTATTATAATTCTCGGTCTGATTTACGCAATTCGTTAATAACTGCTGACTAGGTCCTGCTTCGTTTGCTGGTAATTTATGCGGGCCCGTATTAATGTGCTGGTCAATTTGAAATTTCTTGGTCGCCATTACCTTTTTTAAATAAAAATGTTATTGGTAAATTCAAAATTCAAAGTATGATGTATTGCGCAACCGGAAAATATATGCAATCATTTTTTGCTGAATCACAATTCCATTGTACTTTTACAATAATGATAGATTTAAATAATTAACTTCTAAAATCGTTACATATGTCTTTTCTTTTGAAATTTTCAGAGAGTAATGTTAAAAAATTAGAACAAACTTGAATACAATAATTATGTAGCTAGAAACATTCGTGAACTAGATATATCCCCATGCGTGGTATGTTTTACACTAACCTGCTTGGAGCAAATTTTGCAGAATACAATGTCTAAGACAAACGTGAAGCACTTATGTTCTCTAATCCATTGTTTGATTAACTCACTTCGTGAGCGTCCAACTTTAGGCATTGTAACAACACTAACCCACAAGCAACAACAGAACAAAACTGAAATGAATGGTCACTCTACAATTAAAAATTAACCCTACACCTCCACCAGGGTTTTTCCTACCATTAGATATTTATCTGCAAACTAAGAAATGGCTAGGGTGAAGAACAAATTCAGGTAAAACCGATGATTCACCGAACGCTTAACACCATCATTATATCGAAAAATAGTTGTTTTCTTAATATTTTTACCTGCCTGCAAGGTGGGATTATGAAAATAAGATACAAAAATACCCAGTTTTAAGTGAATTACCTATTAAAGATAAAAGGATTTCAGTTTACGATAATTCTACAGAAAAATAACATTTACCAATTTAAAAATTAATTTTTTTCTTGAAATAATCATGCAATACATGCATTTTTATGCCCTTACCATCTTTTTTTTTTTTATTTTAAGAATCGTGGAGTTGCCATAGCAACCCACGATTCTCATCCCACCCCGCTTACCTCGGATCAGCGCGCGTAGCGCTATGCACGAGTCTAACATGCCCCACCCTTGAAAAACCCCCCCAACTATGCTACCGAGTCACTCCCGCTGCTCCCGAATTAATTAAAATACGGGCCACAACGGGAGTCGAACTCGGGTCAACCGGTTGCGAAGCGGACTCTCGCCCACTGCGCCACCCGGTCGCCTTACCCTTACCATCTAAAATATGCACTAACGTATGCCATATGCTGTAATCTTGTAATATATGCAAAATAAAATTTAGCTTTTCTAACTCTAAATATTGCAAAACATGTATTTACAAAAAATCAGCTTGTTATGCTTGATAGGAGAAAACATGCAAATATGCAATTGCCCAGCTTTAATCATTACAATAAGCAAAAGTGATGTGTAGTAATAATAACATGAATTTACATGGGAGAGTCTGGGTCCAGTGACCTTAAACCCTAAGTTTACTTAAAACTATTTACAGCTTAATCTATTACTTAAATAATTACTATTTTAAAATCTATGTGGTAAGTCCAGGGGCTTATATCTATTTAGTCGTTGATTGTTTTCACTATCGTCTAGGAGGTTTAAGGCTAAGGTATTATGGTGATGTTCCAATTTGTTTAGATATTTTTCACTACACTTACTTATTATTTGTTTCACTGTATCAGCTTTCAGATCACTCAAAATGTCAACATTTCTAACAAAGTAAGGGGCGTCACACATAGCACGTAGCACTTTTGCCTGGAATCTTTCTATGATTTCGATGCTGGTGTATGCTGCCGTGCCCTACAGCTGACTGCCGTATATCCAGATTGGTTTAAATGCAACATTGTAAACTAATAGTTTATTTCTTAGAGATAATTTAGATTTTCTACCAAGTAGTAGTGTTTGCTGAATTTAATCCCAAGTTGCTTCCTCTTACTCATTATGTGCTTTCTCCATGTATTTTACTTCAGTAACCTGTGGTAGTGGTGTGTTATTCATGTGTACTTCTGGTGATGTTCCTCTGCATTTTGTAAAAGTGATGTGAAGAGATTTTGTTTCATTTATCTTTATTCTCCACTTTTTACTCCATTTTTCAATATGATTTAAATGTGTTTGTAGCATACTAGCAGCTATCTCTGGATCTTTATGTCTGAACATGATTGCCTTGTCATCAGCAAAGGTGGCTGTGAGCGATTGCCGATTGTTCGTTGGTGGGCATATCAGCTATATAAAGACTATATGGAAGAGGTCCCAGCACGCTACCCTGGGGCACCCCAGATTTAATAGGATGGAGTTCCGTGAGATGTTGACCATACTTCACCAATGAAGTGGCTTCTTATAGACCAATCAGTCTAAACTTCTTGAAAAGCTTATCGCTAGAAGACTTACGTCAATCATTGAAGATTCCAATCTAATACCACAGCACCAGTTTGGCTTTTGAAAAGAACATTCCTCAATACAGCAAGTTCATAAAGTCGTCAATTATGTAAATCAAACCTTCGAAGAGAAATCCTACTGCAGGGCGGCCTTCCTGAATGACACGCAGGCATTAGATAAGGTATGGCATGTTGGTCTCCTCTTTAAATTAAAAAGTTCACTTTCACACTCCTATTATACTAAGTATATTGAAAGCATATTTAGAAGAACGATTTTTCCTTGGTTTTGGGATCAAGATTACTTGGGCCACCTTCCACTGCACAGGATAGTACCCTAATCACAAAACTGCATTGTATAAATTAATAAGCATGACATATAGTTATTCTGTACACATTTTTGGTAAGTATACCAATTGCACAATACAATGCAATACTTTTTCTAAAACCTGCCTAACAGCCTTTCATCAAGATTAAAGTGCAATACTCAAGAGAGTTTGTCAGTAAATATAATAAATTGAAAAAACAGTGCATTCCAATTTAGTATTCACTTTACGGTAAAATAGTATTTGTAATACTTTTCAATGATTTGTAGTTTTAGCACATGGTGTGTTCAGGTTAGGATGCAATTCCTGGAGATCTTGTAAACAGTTAAATGATGCAGTTTCGGTTACATGAGAAGCAATGTTCAACACTTCAAGCATTAAAATTTGTTTTGTTTACAAGCTGTACTGGAATATCACAAAACAGCTGTTCTAATAGCTCTGTTGTTTCTAAACCGGGTTCCAGGCCCTCTGGAGACCTCTTAATTTTAATTTTATATTTGGAGTTGCGGCTTTACCTACATACTAAGTTTTTTTGAACAAATGCTAGTCTGTTTCTGCGAGATTCTAAGTTTTATTAGCCATTCAATATGTGCAAGCTACAGGAATTAAAGGACCCACTAAATCTCTGTTGCACCTACCACTATCCTACTAAACATTGTTCCACCACAGGTTGTTACCTGTAATAGCATGACTACATTCAACTTATGTTTAAACAAAAACAAATTTAATGTCAATATCTTCAAAATATGAACTATAAAAAATATACCTACTAAATGATTCAAATTCTATTCAGAAACGCAAATTAATGCATATCTGCAGTTACTGGCAGTAATTTTTTTAGCATAAATATTAGTTTATAGGAATCACATTATTTTTCTATACAGGGTGAATAAAAAGTAAGTAACATCGATGCTACAGCCTTAAATAATTATTATTAAAGGCTATACATTCCCGTAGAAATTAAAGCCGCGCCTAGGGGCTCTTTTGACTGTTTCAGTGTTGGTGGTGCGTCACTCCACTACACTACACTACACTACTTCACTACACTTCTGCTCTTTTTTTTCCCTTCCTTCTCTTATAAGTTGATGTGTCTTGCTGCTTCTCTCATATTTTTCCATTCTCTTCTGTTTCTCATTTTCTTTCCCCATCCTGTGACTCTCATTCTTTTTAAGTCTTCCACTACTTGTTCTTCCCAGCGTACTTTTGGCCTCCCCCTTGGTCTCGTTTGTGGCTTCCACTTTGTCATCTTTTTCCCTACTTTCTCCTCACTCATCCGATTTATATGTCCGTACCACCTTATTCTTTCTGATTTTATAACTGACTATATTCTCGTTTTCTAATATTTCCTCCACCTCTCTATTCGTTAGTCTCCTATATTGTTCTTCGTTTATCTTCTTTCCTCCAAATATCTTTCTTATTATTTTCCTCTCAAAAACCTTCAGCTTCTCTTCGTTTCTTTCTGTGAGGCACATATTTTCCGCCGCGTACGTCACCACCGGTCTTGTCACTGTTCTGTATACTCTTAATTTCGTCTTCTTACTTATCTTTTTGTTATTCATTATCATTTTGTGTCCGTAGTATGCTTTATAGCCCGACTGTATCTTCTGTTCTATCTCTTCCCTTCCGCTATTCTTTCTATTTATTATTGTCCCTAAGTATTTATAACTTTCTACTTCTTCTATATTATATTTTCCTATTGTTATTACTCTGTTGTTAACTCGTTCCTTTTTTCTTGTAATTTTCATCTACTTTGTTTTCTCTTGGTGTATTTCTAAACATCTTTCTTTTGCTTCTTTACTTATCATCTCCATTGTGTCTTCCAAACTTTTCCTATCCCTCGCTATCAGTGCTATGTCATCGGCATATGCTACCACTTGTATCGATTTCTCTATTATTGTTCCTTTAATTTTCTTTCATTATTCCTTCTATTGCAATATTAAACAGTGTTGCCGATAATTCATCTCCCTGTCGTACTCCTTATATATTTCTATTTTTTCTGTTAATCCTTCATGTGTTAATACTTCTGCTTTCGATCTTCCCATAGTCATGTTTTCAGTTTTTTAGGTATCCCCATTTTCCTCGCATCTCTTTTAATCGATCCTCTTTTAACTGTATCGAATGCCTGCCTGTAGTCTATAAATACTATTTCCACCTCTATGTCTTGTTCATAGCACTTTTCTACTATTTGTTTCGGCGTATGGGTTGCATCTATTGTTGACCGCCTTTGTGTGAATCCATTCTGGTACTCTCCTATTCTCTCCTCTGTAAACTCATTTAACTTTTTTAATATTAATGTTGTTAGTATCTTATACACTAAATTCAGTAGGGTTATCCTTCTATAATTTTCGCAAAGCATTAAATCTCCTTTCTTTGGTATTGGTATTAGAATTCCGGACCTCCACTCCTCGGGCATTTCCTCTTTCCTCCATATTTGCTTTATTAATTCGTAGATCCTTTTTTTGACTTCCTCTCCTCCTTCCTTCAGCATTTCGCCGCATATACTGTCTGGTCCTGCTGCTTTTCTTTTTCTCAAATTTTTTATTACCTCGCCAACTTCTTCTTCTGATGGTTCTTTTACTTCTCCTTCCTCTTCTCCACTCCGCTCTTCGTCTTCTTCCTTCTTTGTGGCTTCTTTCATATATCATTCCCATTCTTTCTTGTCTATATTAACCGTTGTTTTTCTTATCCTTTTTTGTTTTCTAATTTCCTGGTATAACCTTGTGTTATTTTTGCTATCTTTTTCTATCTCGTTCATCATGTCGTCAATCCACTCCTGTTTTTTGTTTTTTATTACTCTTGCTGCTTCTCTCCTTATTTGTTTGAATTCTTCATAGTCATTCTCTCCGTTTGTTCTTATCTATTTTTTTCTTTTTTATTAGTATTTCACATTGCCCGTGAAACCAATCTTTTCTGTATTGTTCCCTTCTTCGACCTATTACTTTTTCTGCTGATTCGAGTATCTTATTGTTTATGTTCTCCCATGTTGTTTCTATATTGTCATTTTCCTTCTCTTTGTTTAGCTGCTACCTCTCCATTTACCATAAACGCAGTTCCTATCTTACCTTGTTTTTCTTCCCCTCCATACACCATTGTAAATTTTTCTTTCTCTATTCTTCCTTCTCCTTTCCATCTTATTTCTTGTAGTGCCAATATTCCTATTTTGTATTTCTCCATCTCTTTCCCTATTTCTTCAATTTTCCCCATTTCTAGCATTGTTTTCACATTCCCTGTTCCAATTCTCATTTTCAATTTCTCTTTGTTTTTCTTCTTTTTCTGTTTTCTTTTTGTCTTCCTGTTCTTTATTTCGTTGCTCTTTCTTGTTGCTTGTCGTCATTTGTGTTTCAGTCCCGCTCTCGTTTCCTGCTAGTTTTTTGACTTCTGTTGAAATTGTGTGGTCTTTGTAGTGTTCCTCAGGGTTTCATTTAAATAATAACTATAAGAAAAAAGTTTCCTATCAAGATATTTGCCACAATTTGGCGGTTTTCATTTTTTTCCATTGTCATATGTTTTAGCTACGACAACATTTACATTTTTTTTATACTTTTTATGGCATGACCAGTTAGTACTTTTTATTCTCTATACAGCCATGTAAAAATATCATACATTTGCATAATAAAAATTTCAAGAACAATCACGATAAACATTTATTTTTGTCACTGGCGACATTTTTCATCAGCTACACTTATTGCTAGATAAACAAAAGACAATCACCATTGAAAAAAAAATGAAAAACGCCAAATTGTGTCAAATAACTTGATAGGAAACTTTTTTTTCGTAAAGATAAAATTTTAAGGCTGTAGCATCGACGTTCCTTACTTTTTATTCAACCTGTATAACATTTCAACAATATTTTTCCCTTGTACAACAAAACTTTCTCCAATGAATGACAACTTTTTCCCACTAAACAGGAATAATGTAATTTTTGGCAACAAAAATTATTCACTAGGAAATTTCCCATTATCACTTTGTGGTCTATCACAATACAATCCACAATGAGTAAACGCAGACTTTAACGAGACACAAAAGGTTCAAATTTATAACATTTTATTAACCTTTACTAACACAAATTCAGCAATGAATTAGAAATCATAGACAAAGGTATTAAATGCATCTAACAATAAGATACTGCAAAAAACATCAATCATATATAAACAGGTTCCGTTAGATTCTAAAATTAAATTAACTCTTAATAGTAAAGCTTCACTTCGCACTTGATTCTGTAGCCATTCTTTTCTCTCGAGCCTTCTTTCCTTCAAGGAGTTCAATTCTTTCATGTTCAGCGAGCTGGGGCAAAATTTTGGTAACAACCCCAGTTCCTAAGGTCAAATTGCCATCTCGTAATGTGAATCGCTGGCCTTGTTCCAAAACCATTGGACGAATCATTTTCAGAATTAACCTGTAAATTTATCACAATTTATATTGGGAAACCACAGAACTGAAAGAGTCGGGATTTTAAAGCAACTGTGTTTGTTAAATCCCAGGAATTTTGTCTTGTGATAAAATCAAGTTTCGACCACAAAAAGTTTTTAAATGATTGTGCAGAAAATGTTTGTCTTAATTTACATCGAATAATATTTGTAAATTTAAATAATTTTTCTATCTCCATTTCTTTATAAGGCAAAATTTTAATATTATGTTGTAATTATAATATTATGATATATTTGAAAGAAATGCAATTAAAGTTCAATTTTCCTGACTTTTTAACACAACTGTGACCTATAACTTTAAGGTCTCGAGAACAAGAGTGTTAATTAACTGAAATAATTACTTTGAGTCTTCACCGGGCATAACCATTTCTTTGTCTGGAACAATTACTTGACAGGAGGAGTCCCACGTTCTGCAGAACATTTGCAGTTGGATAAAGGAGGTGAATGGTTTGGCACGTCCACCTTCTTCTTTGTTTAAAATGTACACTTGGGCTTCAATGTGATCATTGCTTTTTACAGAGCCTGGTTTACACATTACCATTCCTGGAAACCAATATGTTTAATAAAGTTATTGATAAACTATTATGTAATAAATAAATATATAAGTAATTATAACAGCTGATTATATTTCATTTATTAGCTTGCTATATATTTTGATGTGTTTGAAAAATCAATATCAAAAATGCTGACAGTTAAAATTAGCAACACATTTTATGTAGGTCTTGATTTTGGTGTTGGACTTCTATTTCAAAGCTTAAAAACAAGGAGAGTTCAATTTGTTCATCATTTGAAGGTAAACTGTAGGAGTATTTATAAATTTCAAATTCTTTCAATACATTCAATTTACGTCTGTTATAACAATATGTAAATTTTTTACTGTGTTATTTGAGGTGAATAAATGGCTATGTTCTAGCTAGTGTTTAGCCTAGTTTTATTTTTCTAGATATTTGTATTTACAACAGGGTGTAAATTTTTCTATCTAGTATCTTTTCTTCTTCTTCTGTATGTAGGCCAATGGCTTGTTAATTACCTACGAGGAGTAGATTCTACAAGCCCTCTTTGTACAATCACGTTCAGATGTAATGTCGCAAAATCCTACAGAGTATGCAACTAATATTGCAGCATTCGAGCAAGTTAAGATCTACGTTCCTAGTCAGCTCAAGGCTTGTTATAAATACCCTTCGCAGGTAAACGAATCTTTTTACATTATCTAAAGTCTTTACAATGGAAAATATTATTTGAACAAATTTACACAGTAGATGTACTATTATTCGTTCTAATCGGTGAACAGCAACTTAGCTGCTTTTATTTATTTAACGTCTATGCAACTTTTGCAATTTGTCGTTATTTTGTAACTTTTATAAGACAATACCGAAGTTAAAGAAGTCTAGCTTTTAAATAAAATTAAAATAATTGTACAATAATTAGACAATCGCAAAAATCTCAACAACCGTACATTGTAGTTATAGGAATACCTGATACATCTTATCTAGAATTAAATTTTGCATTCAAAAATTTAATAAATATACAAAATATACAAGGTGTTTTATTTAAAATAACAAAGTTGCCTATTGTCCCTTGAAAACTGAACACCCTCTATAAGATATATTGTTATACACCAGATCATGGAGAATTATCTGTTGAATAACTTTTGTATTTAACTGTTTATCATATTTTGATTAATAAAGACGCTATAGGGGTACCAAATTCCAATTTTCAAAAATTAAAAATTCATCGGGAGCGTCACAACGTAATTTAAGAGGTCTGTAGAAAACAAATTGTAGCTCGTCCGCAGCTCTACCGACACAAAGATTAAAAAAAATTGACGACCAGTTTCTGAAAAATAGTTTTTTGAAAATTACAAAAAATTTGCGATCGTTTTTCGATTTTAGAAATTAATTTTATTTCATGGTATACTACCCGCAAAGGGCTGTCAAGCAGGTTGTAGTTGATCCCCATACAGACAAGCAGTTTTTTAGTAAATGGGCTTAGTCGAAATTTTGAATAAATCGTAACGGTCGCCATTTTCAAGCTAGAGAGTTCGACAAAAAAGTTTTATATTAGCCTTAAGGTAATTTTTTGTAAGCCACTTTTTTGAGCTCTGTGAGTGCCAAAACGTGTATTTCCGTTAAAACTTCGACTGCCAAAATTGTCATGATATTAATACTTCCCTATACCGGAGGCATGGGAAAGTAAAAAGTTAACAGAAGAAATATATGCAGGTAACTTGTCACCATTTCCACTTTGAAAATAATTCTAATTAATTCTAATTCAAACGGCAATTAAGTTTGTAGTCCAAGTTTTTTTGTAATTAACTCTTCCTAGAAAATTATTTAAATAAATTAATTTGAATATTTGCTCATTCTAGCATGTATTGTAACTGAATTTCGTATAGCAGAGCCATGAATGAAATAATATCAAAAAATTATATTACTGGAGTCATATCTGTTGATAAAACCTTTTTTTCCAGCATGCTTTATAAAATATCAAATAATAGAATGTAACAGTGAACAGATAAAAAAAGAACTTTATTTTAAACATGTACAACTTTCTATTTATTATTAAATTATATAATTAAATAATTAAAATGTATTACATTTACATATTATACTTAATATTTGGTGTAATATCCCTCACTGTCGATGCAATTTTGTAGCCTCGTGCTCATAGAGGAAACCAATCGATTGCATGTATTTAGTCCTCGCATTCTTTCCCAAACTTCTACAACATTCCTGTGAAGTTGGTCTGTTGTGCGGATATTTTGCTCATCCGGATCCCCCGCAGTCGAACAGCTGCTGCTCATAGATTTTCAATTGGATTAATATCGGGAAAACGTGCCGGCCACCCAATTAAAATAATTTCCGGATGATTCAAGAACCATTCATGCACAATTCTAGCCGTGTGAATTGGCGATTTATCTTGAACCAGATGAATAGGTCCTTCTGGGTATAATGCACGCACTGTAGGTAGCATCACGTCTTCCCAGATTTCAATATATTCAATTGCAGTAAACCTTGCACTGACGTGTACTTATTCACCTGGTCCATCCCGAGTCATCCAACGCCAGTGTGCACTACTTATTCGTCCGCTTCGTTTTGAAGGTTGAATATGGTTGCGCTGGTATCGGGTACCATTTTGCCTCCACAAAGTTTTTTGGCAATCTTTGGAGGAACAGAATGTCTTTTCATCAATAAAAATAACCCGGTCCCAATTCCTTCGCAGATTATCCACTGCAAACTGCAAACGCACCACGGCTTGAATATCCGTCAACGCCGGCTTTCGGGCGGGGTTTCGGCTGTGCATCCCACTTTTATTTAGAGCTCTTCTGACGCTATCTCTGCCTTCGAAATTCCATTTTCCCACATGCTTATTATTACCCCCCTTATTTCAAGGGAAGAATCTTGTTGACTAGGCCTCCTTGGCATTTTTAGTTATCACTCGAACGAACAACTTTCAACCACAAGAAGATACAGGAGAATGCCGTTGAAAATTTATTGAAAGGAAGAAGAAAACTCTTTTCTACTGGTTCTTGACTGATAACGTAAATGCATCCTGTTGTTAAGCCGAAATTCACTACATTGCATTGTTTATTAAAGATACTATGTAATCCGCTGCGTCCTGTCTTCAAGAAAGAAAGAATTCGGGAAACCCTTTTCTATGGCAAGGTACTTTTGAAACAAAATATCTCTTAGTGATTATTTTATAATTTGTGATAGAGATTCACATTACCCATGTGCGCCGCCGGGTTGATCAGCCGCCACCGACATATTTTCAAGCACCGACGCCGCCGCCAATTAATATCGGCGTAAACAACCCTACGCCGCGCTGCGCCGCCGCCGTTTAGATCGACGTAATCGGCGGCGCCAGATATATTTCAAACTAAAGTTTATAAAGTTTCTTTTATCTGTTTACTGTTATATTCTATTGTTTGATATTTTATAAAGCATTCTGGAAAAAAAGCTTTTATCAACAGATACAACTGTATTAAAATAGCATTAATTTCAATTTTGGAAAGTGGAAATGGTGTGAAGTTATCTGGATCTATTTGTTCTGTTATCTTTTTAGAATTCCTGAAACTTGTCAATTTGTTCTACATTTTACATTTATTTTAATTTTTTTAAAATGCTAGACTTCTTTACTTCAATATTGTTTTATAAAAGTTATAGACGTTAAATAAATAAAAGCAGGTAAGTTGCTGTTGCTGGTTGGAACGATTATTCGCACACCTACCGCATTGTAAAATTGTTCAAATAATATTTTCCATTATAAAGACTTTAGATAATGTAAAAGGGTTCGTTTACCTGCGGAGGGTATATATAACAAGCCTTGAGGTGACTAGGAACGTAGATCTACTCGAATGTTACAATATTATACTGCAAACTCTGTAGGAATTTGCGACAATACAGCTGAACGTGATTGTACATATACCAAGCAAGAAGCTAACCTATTAACTTATTTATTAACAAAATTTGTATTGTCCAGATGAGCGGAGTATATTTGGTGATTGAGGTTCAGTTAAATGCGAAAAAATGTTTAGCAGCTCGAGTAAACTAGTACTACTATTTTTAAATCACACTGGAAAAACGAATTGATTTGTTTTGCATTTTGTGAATAATCTTTATTTATCATCGATGATAGAGCTTATATCTTTCTGAATGGCGAAAGGCTTGGTTGCGCAGTGGTCTAAGTGGGCCGTTAAAGTATTTAGGGGGAGTGTAATCCGATTACGATCTCGTTCTACCAAAATACAGAAGCGTAGGTACTACTTTTGCACTAATTAAATTTTACCTACATTGTTTAATCACCGTGAATAACGTTTTTTACAGCTGCAATTACGCACGAAATAGATTTAGGTATTTAAATATTAATATTTGATTATGAAGCAAGTAAATATGTTCTATGCGCGACAAAAAGCAAAATTCCCGAAGCTCATAATTTACTTATAAAACTTAGCTTTTTTTCATTTTGCTTTATTTACGTTGAAGTTGAAATTTTTTAGAGATGAGGGCAGACCAATGGTGTACTTGGATGAAACTTACGTTCACGCTGGACGTACAACTTCCAAGTCTTGGAGTGATGGAACATCGTCCGGATTATTCTAAAGGAAAGAGGTTGATAATTGTTCACGCTGGTGGAGATATGGGATTCATTCTGAATTGTCTGCTTATTTTTAAATCAGGATCGAAAAGCGGTGATTACCACGATGACATAAACGCGGAAAATTACAAAAAATGGTTGCGAGAAAAATTAATACCTAATTTACCTCCCCGATCGGTAGTGGTCACTGATAACGCGTTTTATCATAATGTACAAGTAAATAAAGCCCCCACATCCAATTCCTTAAAGACGGAAATGATGGAACGGCTTTCCGACAAGAATATAGCTTATTCGCCAACTATGTACAAACCCCAACTTTATGGATTAATCAAGCCCCATAAAAAGCAACATATTACCTACAAATTCGATCAATTGTTAGAAGAGCACGGTCATACGGTTCTACGACTGCCTCCATATCACCCGGATTTAACTCCAATCGAAAACATTTGGGGAATAGTAAAAGGTGATGTGGCAAAACACAATTGTACTACATTTAAACTCGACGATGCCAAAATTTTAACAGAAAATTCATTTGCAAAAGTGACCCAAGAAACTTGGAAAAAGTGCTGTGATCATGTAATTAAAACTGAAAATGAATATTTAGAAAAGGAGAACATACTTAACATTAGAGTTGAACCGCTCGTTATAAATATTGGTGAAAACAGCAGCAGTGGCGATAGTTTTAGTGAAGACGAGTGATTAATTACTCATTTAAGTGAATTATTTAGTACAATATTTATTTTTAAATGTTATTTCTTAGCTTTAAAACCATTAAAACTTTTAAATCTATAAGGCTGACTTTGCTACATAGTAATTTATTTTATAGTTAAGGTATAGTAATTTATAAATAAATAACTGAATAAAATTTTGTCTTGTTAACATTCTAAAATAAAAACGTTTAAAATCAAGTTTTTCTTTTATAAGGTAATGTTGCAGTAATAATTGACAATTTAAATAAAAATTGTATTGCTTTTGCGTACGTCACTGAAAAGAGTAGCCCTGAACGGCGGAGTTATCGGTGACAGTGTCCGCCTCGCCTTACCGTTTTTTCGCCATTCAGAAAGACAAAAGCTCTACTGCTAAGCAGTTTTAACATTATTGAGACAGTTTTCTGGGTAGATTTCGCATCCCTATTTGATTAAAAATTATTTCTTAGATACTACTAGAAGAACAGTTTTCGGCCACAAATATTATTGTAGAAAAATTTGGAAAAAGAGTGTTTTCCAGTTATAACAATGAGGCCTATTTTAAACACAAAGTTAGTGTCAATATTTGGTTAGTGTAACAAGCTATTAAAAATATAATTAAAAATTCAAAAACTGCTTAAAAACGTACATTAATAAAGTTAAAATCATTTTACGGCATTACATATTAACAATAAACATAATATCTACAAACAACGAAAAATGATTATTTCGGTTTTTTCAGTCAAGGATCTGCAACTGCAAACTAAGGTACTCAACATTAAGTGAAACTGACACAGATACGATGTGACTGTCTGAAACAATTAAATGGTAATCTGGGTAGCTATATGCTAATAACAGCATTTTAAAATAAGTGCCGTTAAAAAACAACAAAAGTAAAAAATGTAATTAGCAAAAACGCATAATTGTAAATACCGTCTAAAAATTTTGAATCTAGATGGCGCCTATCAGACGCATCACTGCCAAAAATAGCACCAATAAAATGTACCATAAAAAATCGGTATAAATAACAGCAATTTTCAAAAATGGCTGGAGGTAAAATTGCCAAAAAGGGCAGACAAAAATAGCTAAATCATAAATAGTGCCCCAAAAAATGGCAGAAATAGCTCCATCAAAGATAACCTTGGTTCAAAGTGCTGCCGTCAAATATATGATTCTGCTGGGAATATGCAATCAAATCTAAAAATAGGATGTTCAGTATTTCTTTAAATTTTCGGAAATTTACCAAAATTATTTTATAAGAACTGTCCACTGATCTTTTTTAACTCAGTGTTAAAATGTTTACTAACCTTCACAAATACCTCAGTAAAAGTAAGATTCCTGAAAACCTCTATATGGAAGTGAAGCTGGACTATAGGAAAACAAGAAGACTACAGGCTTTTGAAATCTGGTGCCTTAGAAGAATGCTAAAGCACGGATAGTTCAGGTCACTAATGAAGAATTTCTAAACAGAGCAAAAGGAACTCCCAAAATCTATCACAAACTTGTAGGACACATTTTAAGACATGGAGACTTCTTACTCACAATTACGGAAGGTAGGATGGATGAGCCAAATGCCAGAGAAAGTTTTAGATTAAGTTATGTGGAAGACACATATACAGGTTGGAGCAATAGTGTGTGGGAATTCGATAGCTTGTATACCGCAACAGATAAAAAAAATCTTTCTAATACAGATGTAAACTGCGGGTAAATGCGCATACATTAAATTTATTTTCTAATATACAGGTTGTTATAAAAAAGTGTGGCACGCTTACGGTGTTTTTTTTTTAAATGGAATTGTCTGAATATTTTTGCTTATTTAAAATAAATAAAATTTAATTTGAGGATCTTTTGCAGGAGGGGGAAAGGCCCAAGCTGCTGAGGTTGAACACACGTGGATTTGAACCAGAGTTTTTTGGCAGCACTTCTGCTAACTTAAGTTACCGAACCGCTTTCTTGCCTGGGTAGGATATTCTCGACATTGTGCCGGATTAAAAAATATTTGCAGAGTATAGCACTTTCGTAAAAAAAAACAATTTAGTGAAATTGTTTTTCCGACTTATGTCGGACTACAGCTAGTAACCCCGTGACTCCCTCCACTAAGCTGTTGCCACGTTCAAACCTCGTTCAATGCAGAAGGTCGTGATCCAGCCTTCAGGGGTGTGCCTACGAATTTTGTCTGTTTCCTGAAGAACCTAAGAACACCCCAAATTGTGCCTCTTTCTCTCCTCCCTACCGAAGAAAACTAAGGTTAAACTTGCCAATGTACGATACAGTGATTGTTTTCCCGGTTTACCAGTGCTTCGTTGGTAACTAAAAAATAGAAGAGTTTGATTCCCTTGTAATATTTAAAGTGGGCAACCTTCACTTACCCAGCGTTTCATTACTCGTTAATATTAAAATTTAATTAATTCTGTAAACTCAAACGTCGCTGGCTGAGTAGATCTGTTCATTAAAGTAATTATCGCAAGCCAGGAGCGGCGAGCTTTGTGGTTTGGAAGTCCCAACAATCCTTTGTTTAGCCCATAGTTTTTTTTTTGCCCGTTCTAAATTGTACTATGTGTGTTACCAGTTTCAAGCAATAGAATTATATTTGTCTTAAAATTCACCATATCTTTTATTTATGGTGTATTTTATTGTGTGCATGAACTTTGTAAGTTTTATGTACAAGAGGAGGCACAATAAAGGTAAGTTCGACTCCCGTAAGCTGCTGGCTTCTCGGCCTTCCACGAGAAGCTGCAATCAGCGGTGATTTGGAAGGTGGCGCCCACTACTTTTTACTCACTCTGTACAGAACTACGTTCGATTTCCTTCCCTTAAGCATTTCTCGTGAACCACCCCTACTCCTCTGAGCTAAGCTGTAGGCCTTTTTCCACCTATCCCGATGCGGCTCGACGAAAAAGCTTGTTTGCCCCATAACAATGTAAGAAAATCAAGAAATTTACAAATGATCAAAATGACTTAATATAATTTATTTCTTTTGTTTTATTTGTGAAACCCTTAATTTCTTTTAATAAATATTGCTGAATTGTGTACTATTTGCTCAATAAATCAAAAGTGGTTACAAATAGCCAGAAAGATGTGCATACAAAAAATGTTCGCTATTTAATTTTACACAACATCGTTAAAAAATATACAGGGTGTTCCATTTGCAAAAGTTGAGAAAAATAACTTGAAGTTCTCAAAATGTGAAAATTAATTTTGAACACCCTGTATAAGGTGGCTCTACGATATTTAAACAAGAGCACCCTACAACCTCCTACAATAAGGTCCTAACTTAATTTCTTCTTCAAAGCTGCGGCCGCGGAAGTGGTGAATTGTTAAGCGGAATAACGTAAAAATCAAATTTTTGAAAAAAAATTATTACTTCTAAACTGGACATTAGATGGCACTAATATTTTAGATATGAATGAACATCTGAAGAGAAGTGTGAAAAAATATTCCGAGAATTCCTTTTAAAAAGAAATACCTTAAGCGTGCCACATTTTGTTGTAACAACCTGTATATTTGAAAATAATTTTAATGTATGCGCACTTACCCACAGTATAGAAATTAAGAGATTAGTCCAGAACATTGCATAAAATCAATCAATCTCATTGAATACCGAGAGAGAGAATAGGATCTGTAATTATTCAAAATATTTTTAAAAATTACCAAATAAACATTATTGAAGGGAGGTTTTGGCAAAAGTTCATATATTTTGGCTTTCCTTTGATGAGTGGTAATATTGAAGAGCTATTCTGACTTCCAATCACACTGAGTTACCAAATGAAATGGCAGTTTACACTAACATTCAGAAAAAAATCCCATACTGATTTGTTTTAGCTTGAACGTGTAAGATATTCATTTCCGTTAATTTAAAGTTACGTTTATTCACTACAACATGTGGATCTTATTCATTTATTCATTCATGTATATTTCAGTCAGAGATAAATAATTAATGGTCATGTTCTTCATTTTGAGCTTCCTGGTGCCAAAATTTTGATCTGCACTCTTACTTTTAAGGAATTACTAAAGTGGATCAAAATAAGCTAAAATTACCATTTTCATCGTCACCATATCTATATTAATATATACCCTTTTAATATACGTTTTTTTAACTACTACTAACATCTATCAGCCTACTTAATAAATGTAATAAAAACTGTTAAAGAATTGCTAGCAATGAATTTTTTTTTATATATTAATCGACAGCTTGTTCGTCCCACTGCTGGACTGAAATTCCAGAGAAGATTTTTAGCAAACAATGTATTTACTTACTAATAAATATGTATTTTCACCAACGCAAGAAATAATTAATAAAAGAAATATTTCATCTGGATTGAAATAAATTATTAAATGAACGGTGTTTTAACTACTTACCTCTGCGAATTTCATCCCTTTTAACACCTCTAACAAGTGCTCCCAATTGGTCACCGGCTTGGGCTTCCTCTAAAATTTGGTGGAACATTTCAATACCCGTGATGGTACTCTTGATGGTTTTGCTGTACCCCACAAATTCACAATCAGCACCCTTCTTTAGGGCACCACGTTCCAATCGACCTGTTACAACAGTCCCTCTACCAGGAATGGAATACACATGCTCTATTGGCAACAAAAAGGGTTTGTCCAATTCTCTCATGGGAGTTGGAATGTACTTATCTACTTCAGCTAGCAATTTTAAGATAGCTTGCGCACCTGTTGTTAAAATCCATTTAATCATAATAAGAAAAAAATGATTAACGTAACACCAATACTTGCCTACTTCCGGTTCTTTTCCATCAAGGGCACAAAGTGCAGAGCCTGCAACAACCGGTACATTCTCTCCATCAAAGCCCATCTCGGTCATCAATTCCCTAATTTCCATTTCAACTAATTCAACCATTTCCTTATCTGCAGCATCGACTTTGTTTATAAAGACAACAATATGGTTAACACCGATTTGTTTGGCTAACAATAAATGTTCACGGGTTTGGGGCATAACTCCATCAGTAGCAGCAACAACTAAAATTGCACCATCCATTTGTGCAGCCCCTGTGATCATATTCTTGATGTAATCAGCATGTCCAGGGCAATCTGTGTGTCCATAATGTCTTGCTTCGGTCTGATATTCAATATGCGCAACATTAATGGTAATTCCTCGAGCTTTTTCTTCGGGTGCGTTATCAATATCTGCGTATTTTTTTGCCTCAGCTAACTTCTGATCAGATAACACTTTTGTAATAGCCGCAGTAAGCGTTGTTTTGCCGTGATCCACATGGCCTATTGTCCCAACATTGCAATGGGGCTTTATTCTTTGATATACTTTTTTTTCGGTTGCGTACCAACGTTTATGGGTGTATTTTGGGGCCAGATATTGAATTACTCGTCCATGATTGTGAAACCTAGCTACTTCACAGCTGAATAATATTTGTTTGAGTGTTCTTGCAAGGGCTAAAATTGAAACAGTAATCACATAACCAAACAAATCGAACGTTTTTGTTTGTCTTCTATTATGAGCACTTACTAGGAGCCACAACTCGTGCAGATATAAAAGATGCCATTGTGGAAGTTGTCTGTATAAATACAGCAGTACTATCACTAACGTGTTGTTAGTTTAGAAGATTTTGCCGCATGTACTTATCTGGATTATTTAATATAAATGGCGTTTCTGGAATAGAATAAAATAAAATCACCAAAGTAGAAATAGAAAATCCCTAGAATTGGTGTTGTACAAGGTGCTTCAGAAAAATTGTTAAGAATAATACAAAATGCTAGTGTGACGTAATTTCTTTTTAATTTTATCAACCAACACATTGATTTATCACCAATTAAACGATCTACTTAAGTTTTATTATGTGGAGTTAATTATACCATGTAGACTATCTAGTCCAGCAGTTAAATTACAGGAATCTCTGAAATAAGAGTTATAGAGTCGGATAAATGGTACAGAAATACTTAGGAGTGTACTTTACTTAATTCGATTTCTGCCATCCCAAAAATATGTCCCGTTTATTAGATAGGTATGCAAACGGCAGTTGATTACATAATTTGTTTAAGCATAAAAATACGAAAAAACTTGGAATGAAATAATTCTAGATATTTTAGAGAAGGATAGTTATTTATTTCGATTAAGACATATACAAAGTGATTTTTTAAAAAGTCAATTGCAGTAGCCTAGGGATTGTCCCGTCTATATTAAGCTTTAGAATCTGACAATATGAAAATTGTAACAGAAAGAAAGAAAACTTGACGAAAAACCTGTAATTTACTTACCTCAATAAATTACAAATCAGTTGCAACTAAATACTTGTTCATTTTCACATTTTGTTGGGCCAAAATTTTTAACTACCTGAACTGTCACACAGTTTGACATACAGGTAAATGTCATTCAAAGCTCATTACAGCTGACTGCAGACGGAATAGCTTTTTTTCTAGGCTTGCTGCAATTGACTTTTTAAAAAATCACTTTGTAGCATATAGCAAACATCTAAAATTTACAGCTTATTCTCAGAAAATACAGTACGTCGGTATTCAACTAATACCAAATTTGCAAGAAATCGACAATACGCATTGCAGTGTCAAAATAGTAAATATGTTTATTGCTATTGTTGTATTACGTGGTATTAAAGTGGTGCTGACCCTTGGCAAAGTAATTTTTAAAATTGTTACTTATAACAAATTTTTTAATGCATGTTGTGAATAGAGATGTAATTCAGATTTAAATATATAATTATTTATTTTAGTAAATTAAATAAGAATAGCCCGGAAGTAAGGCAATGCAAAATGCAGTACCAAAAACCTGCTTCGGTGTAGATGTCAATCTTTTGAAATATTTTTATCACATCATCATTTCCATATAGAATAAAATCGTAACAAAATCAGCATTGATTAAGTTTGCAAAATAGAAAATTTAGCAACAACATAAAATGTAAATTAAATAATTATAAATAAAGACGCTTTTGTTAATTGTTTGCTGCCTTACTTCGTTGAAATTCATACTTTATATATTAATAATAATAAAAGGCAATTTCAACAGGTATTTATTTATTTTTGCTTTATACGTATTTCGACATACAATATGTCATTATCAAAAGCATTTAATGAAGTAAACATTTGTAGTTGCTTGGGTAACAGCACACTGGATCTTGGTTTTGGGCTCTTCTATTCCAAAACTTCTAATAGCGGGGAATTTATGAGCTCAATTTGCTCATTCATTAAAGGTGTGTTTGTTAAAGTGTGTTTGTGAATTTGAAAGGCCTCGAGTATATCCAATTTACGTTTATCATCACAGAAGTGTAAAAATGTTATTATATTATTTGATGTCAATGCATGATTGTGTTCTAATAAGTGTTTAGCATAGTTTGATTTTTCTGGGTGTTTATATTTGTATGAGCGTATGTGTTCTTTGTATCTGGTGTCAAAATTTCTAATTGTTTGACCTATGTATACATAATTACAATGTGAACAGTTTAATTTGTAAATACCTGATTTTAAAAAAAATCGTTAGTTCTGTCTTTTGCGTTGAATAAGGTGTTGAAAGTGTTTTTTGTTGTTTTATAACTTACTTTAAATGTACTTGATTTGATTATAATTTTAGCAATTTTCTCCGATATATCACCGAAATAAGGAATTGAAATATATTTACCATTTTCAGAGTGGTCTTTAGAATATATTTTTGAATTGCTAATTTATAATCTTTCTTTTTGATTAGTGTGTCTATCAGTTTTGTGTGGTACCCATTACTGTGTGCAATTTGTTTAATAATCGAAATCTCTTTGGTGTAATCAGTGTTACTTAGGGGAACTGTTAAAGCTCTATGTATCAGTGACCTATAGGCTGCTAATTTATGTGTTTTATGGTGACATGAGTCCTGTGGTATTGTGATATCTGTCTGTGTAGGTTTTCTATAAATAGAGTATTCGAGTTTGTTTTTGGAATTAATTTTTATGTTTAAGTCTAAATAATTAATACATCTGTTTTGTTCTGTTTCTAATGTAAAGTTTATGTTTGAGTGTAGAGTATTGATAAATATTAAGAAGTCACCAATAAACTCAAATGAACAATTAAAACATGCTAAAATATCATCAACGTAACGGAACCAAAATATAATTTTCGAAGAATGATTTGATTCAAAAATTCGATCTTCTAAATTTTCCATAAATATATTAGCTAAAAGTGGAGAAATTGGACTTCCCATTGGTAAACCGTTTTTTTGAAGATAAATTTTATCATTAAAAATAAAATAATTTTGATTAATACAAAGTTCGAATAATTGAATCAACTCATTTCGTTTTGTTAATTCAACATTTTTGTTGATAAAAATATTATTTAACAAAGGAATACACTCTTGAGGAGGTATTTGTGAAAACATATTGGTGACATCGAAACTAACTAATATATTTATGGAAAATTTAGAAGATCGAATTTTTGAATCAAATCATTCTTCGAAAATTATATTTTGGTTCCGTTACGTTGATGATATTTTAGCATGTTTTAATAGTTCATTTGAGTTTATTGGTGACTTCTTAACGTTTATCAATACTCTACACTCAAACATAAACTTTACATTAGAAACAGAACAAAACAGATGTATTAATTATTTAGACTTAAACATAAAAATTAATTCCGAAAACAAACTCAAATACTCTATTTATAGAAAACCTACGCAGACCGATATCACAATACCACAGGATTCATGTCACCATAAAACACATAAATTAGCAGCCTATAGGTCACTGATACATAGAGCTTTAACAGTTCCCCTAAGTAACACTGATTCCACCAAAGAGATTTCAATTATTAAACAAATTGCATACAGTAATGGGTACCACACAAAACTGATAGACACACTAATCAAAAAGAAAGATTATAAATTAGCAATTCAAAAAATATATTCTAAAGACCACTCTGAAAATAGTAAATATATTTCAATTCCTTATTTCGGTGATATATCAGAGAAAATTGCTAAAATTATAATCAAATCAAGTACATTTAAAGTAAGTTATAAAACAACAAAAAACACTTTCAACACCTTATTCAACGCAAAAGACAGAACTAACGATTTTTTAAAATCAGGTATTTACAAAATTAAACTGTTCACATTGTAATTATGTATACATAGGTCAAACAATTAGAAATTTTGACACCAGATACAAAGAACACATACGCTCATACAAATATAAACACCCAGAAAAATCAAACTATGCTAAACACTTATTAGAACACAATCATGCATTGACATCAAATAATATAATAACATTTTTACACTTCTGTGATGATAAACGTAAATTGGATATACTCGAGGCCTTTCAAATTCACAAACACACTTTAACAAACACACCTTTAATGAATGAGCAAATTGAGCTCATAAATTCTCCGCTATTAGAAGTTTTGGAATAGAAGAGCCCAAAACCAAGATCCAGTGTGCTGTTACCCAAGCAACTACAAATGTTTACTTCATTAAATGCTTTTGATAATGACATATTGTATGTCGAAATACGTATAAAGCAAAAATAAATAAATACCTGTTGAAATTGCCTTTTATTATTATTAATATATAAAGTATGAATTTCAACGAAGTAAGGCAGCAAACAATTAACAAATAGTAATATTGTTTGTGGCACTGGTAGCTTTAACATTTCAGTTGCCTGAATATAATATATTCGTCTTTAGTTTGGTGTTACCATACGTGACAGCATCAATTATTTTGATCAGTTAGAAGATATCATCCTGCAAAAGCATATTTATTTTTATTTTATTTATTATTGCCCTTTTGATCTAAAAATATTTGATATTTCATACTTTTTATAAACTTACAAATATTAAGCAAGATGTATAAGGGGCATTGTTTCAATTTTCTGACAAATGCCCGTTTGTAGCCTGCAAGTATACGTATAATATGTTCATTGAAGATGTTAACTGATTTTTAAAAATTTAGCTATGTAACTCTATTAAATGTTTAGACAGGTGAAAACCTAAAAATAATTTGAAATAGTTGAAGTTAAAACCTTTTAGATTATGTTTTATAAAAAATATTTTGAAAATTTATAGTACCAAAATAGCGTGTTTTTACTTTATTAAACCGGCTCAAGGGATCTTCATGTAAGACTGTAACATTAAAAAAATATATAAATTATAAACAAATAAATCACCTGGTGAAAGTCCAGCTGCTTGAATTATACTAGTAGCTTGAGCGATTGTTTCCGCAAGTTGTAGTAAATCAGGTTTCGGAGTAGTCCGATTTAGACTTGCAGATGCAGAGCTGCGTGAATGATCATTAAATCCTCTGGCCGTATCAATTTCTGGTTTTACAATGAGTCGACTGCCTGGTGGGTATTCGAACCCATGTAATTTTTTGCACGCGTAGGAAGCGGCTTGGCCATTAGCATACACTACTGTTCCAATGGATCGCACAGGCCGGGGATGACCTTCAAATCGTAACTGGCAATAGTCCATTCCTGCGACCAGAATGATTAATAGAGTAAAATTAAGTATTTAGTGAAAAAACGTTATTTCCATTATTAATTAGTACATGGACTACGTGACATTATAGGAAGTATACTAGAGGAATTTCTAAGATGGTACAAAATGTGCCCGTTTAGGAGTACACTTTAAACCTATTTTTGTTTTCTCTAGAATAGGAATAAAAATCTAAATAAACTTACTGGAATATTTTGTAGTAGCATCTACAGGGATCCCAACACAGCAACAAAAACTACTGTTTTAAATATGATTTTATAACTTTGTTGGAGGGGGTGGGGAATTTTATATTTACCCGAAAGCAAATATATTTCTCATATAAAAATTATTGCCTCGGCTAAAGTCTTTAATTCACATACGTAATACAAGAAATTGAGACGAACACAGATAGAGTAGGAAGCACAAAACAGTAATATACACAGAAACACTGGTGAACGCTTGGATGAGTACGGGCAAGTCAACAATACTCGTATCTAACTAGAATGATCCCCAAGAGATGCGCTCCAGAGCTGATGGTTGAGTGAGCTGAGCTTGCTTGTCGAACGTATTTTTGCAAGCTCCTAATAAGGGCGCTTCGATGTCCCTTCATTAGTAAGAGCTTCGGGTGGCGCCATCTAGCGGATGCGGGCGGCGCGTGGCTCATAGTGGGGTCGGTAATGCGGGGCGCGTACTTAGGGTTGTGTCCTTGCTATAACGTAACGTGACTGTTTCCGCTACAGACTCCCCCTCTGAACCCGATAGGCGTCTCGACGTAGGGTTCAGGAGAGCTAGTGACCCTCACTTGTTCTTAGGTGGGCGACCTCTCTTCCTCAAGGGCAGTACTGCTTCCGGGATGGTGTCTTCCTTTCCGCGGAATGGAGTGAGTGCTGAGGCGTGGTACTTGCCTAAGGTCGTGGTTGGGTTGTCCGGGGCAGCTAACTCGAACGTGGTTGGCGAGACCTGGTTCAGGACTCGGTATGGACAGTCTCTTCGTGGTGCAAACTTTGCTGTGGTCCCTTTGCTTGCGTTGCTCAGTGGATGTGTGGTAACCCACGCCAGGTCTCCAGTCTGAAACGGTAGGTCATCTCTTTTTCCTTGGTCCGAATTTTGCTTGGCTCCGTCCTGAGCTTCTTCTTGAGTTTCCCTGGCCTTTCTTAGGGTGTCGGTCATCTTCAGGAGGTAGGGGGTGATCATCGGGATGAACGTGTCGGACTGGATGATGGCCCGTTGGTCCCTGGTGACATCCCCCGTGGTCCGGAGTTCGCGTAAGGGCGTTGGCTCTTCCCCTGGTGCAACGACATCTTGGAGTTGGCAGAGCAGTTGATTCAATGTCTCCCGATCGGGGGGGGAGAGGGCCTCCCCCTCGTTTGGGCGTAGGTGAAGGTCCTCCGCTTCTACCAGGTTGACTTCCACTCGGGAAACCTTTTTCCGGGCGAGTGGGGAAAAATGGACGGTGATGGCAGGGACGGGTAAATCTCGTCGCTGGCACTGGCGAAGAACACGACCTGGTTGTCGTAGGAATACGGGTCGTCTTCGTGCTCGTCCTCTGTCTCGTCCTCGGGACCGAACAGGGCGTTAATCCGGACGTTACGGGCCCTGGGGTCGCCTGGAACTAGGGGTTTCGTGTCCCTATGGTCGGTAGCTCGCGGCTCGTGCTGTATGAGGGACCACTTTCGTTTTACCTCTGGCTGCACTTCTCCATCGAACGTGAAAAAGCTCTCGGGGTTGTGGTGAAAGTGCCATCCTCGGTTGGGGACGTCTAGGATGAGTCCCGCATCTTCGATGAAGTCTATCCCCAGGAGCGTTCGGTTCTGTGCCTGGGGTAAAATGATGAACTCAGTGGGAATGCGCTTCCCTTTCAAGTCTACGTTGACCTGGGTGGTGAGTACCTCTTGGGGCCGGTTCTCTCCGTCCGCCAGAACTAAGTTGATCTGGTGGCGTTTGAACTGGTGCCCTTGGATCCTCAATAGTGTGTGTCACGCTATACTTTGTCGGGCGCCTGTGTCTATGTAGGCTAACCCGGCTGCGTTGTCAATTGAAATCTTGACTAGGGGACGTGTCCGTTGTCGTGCCGGTGCTGGGAGCAGCTCGTTGTGCTCTGCTAAGTAAAAGGTTACCTGAGCGAAAGCAGCTTGTGTTTTGTTGCACTTGGGGCACTGGCTCCTGATGACCCCTGGATTACCACATCCGAAGCAGGAAAAACTGGACGTTGTAGTGCTGGTGCTGGAAGGCACAGAAGCTGTCTCGTTCCGTTTCCTCTTACGGCACTCTTCTGCACGGTGGCCCAGAAGTTTGCAGTAGTTGCATTTCTTCCGGTTGGGTCCTATTTGCTGTTTGGGTGTTGGTGTTGGTAACGGCTCTTCCTCGAACTTCCTCAATTCTCTGAAGAGGGCGTCGAAGGAATCAAACTGGGTCCGTGCCAGCTTCATTCTTATCTTTCGGTGGAGGAGCCCATAGATGGTATCCAGCTGCAGTGGGACGGCCATTTTTCGGTCCTCCGGTATCTTTGCTATTAACGCTCGCTTTTCGCAGATGAACCTTTCGGTTGCTGTATTCTCTTCCTGCTCTGCGGAGAAAATTTCGCGTAGTATCTGGTGGGTCGGCTTTGTAGGTCCTTAGCGCGTTTTCTGCTGAGACGTGTTCACAGTCCTTATATATTTCGATTGCGTCGAGGAACGCGTGTACGTCGGACTGCCCATCGAACCTTGTGGTGCACTTTGAAAAAGACCCACTTGCTTGTGGGGCTTGCCGTTGTCCAATCGTCGCCATTAGCATATTCAGTTGCTCGAGCGTGAGCTGAACCGGCTGTGTGGCTTCCTGGTCGGCCATCTTGGCAGCTTTGATTTTTTTTTGGTGCGAGCGGGTGTTCGGATAGGACTCCGTGGTGTCGGATGTTCCCTCGGTCGGCTGGTTCCGTGATTTCTACTCGTTGTGGTTCGGCCACTCGGTTGGGCGCCACTTGTTGGAGGGGGTGGGGAATTTTATATTTACCCGAAAGCAAATATATTTCCCATATACTTTAATTCACATACGTAATACAAGAAATTGAGACGAACACAGATAGAGTAAGAAGCACAAAACAGTAATATACACAGAAACACTGGTGAACGCTTGGATGAGCACGGGCAAGTCAACAACACTCGTATCTAACTAGAATGATCCCCAAGAGATGCGTTCCAGAGCTGATGGTTGAGTGAGCTGAGCTTGTTTGTCGAAGGTATTTTTGCAAGCTCCTAATAAGGGCGCTTCGATGTCCCTTCATTAGTAAGAGCTTCGGGTGGCGCCATCTAGCGGATGCGGGCGGCGCGTGGCTCATAGTGGGGTCGGTAATGCGGGGCGCGTACTTAGGGTTGTGTCCTTGCTATAACGTAACGTGACTGTTTCCGCTACAACTTTTTATTTAAAATTATGACTTTCTTATGACCCTAGACTTGTTTTATTTTTCACAAACAGAGTATCTGTGAATATATTATTGCTGCTGTGTTAAACCAAAAAAGATAGTATAAGTCCAAATTTACAGTAACAATGTTGATTGTTCTGAATTTTCTGGGCAAGTTTTATAATATAATGATGACTCATAGAAGATATTCTAAGTAAAACTTTATGCTGTTTACAAAACTAAAACCTTTTTCGTGTAGATTAGTAACACATCTAGTAAAGTAAAGTAAATTAATTTAGTTAAATTAAAAGTCTTGCAGAAAAATGATGGGATCCAAACACAGCCAGATTGAAGGAGGGGCGGGTGGAAAGTGGGGGAAGGAGAGAAGAAAGAAAATGTGTGAAAATAAAATATACTCCAAAATCCTAACTATATAAAATCCTAAAAGATACCCCTAAAATGTTGGCAGGATTTTTGCCTATTTTTCGAGATTTTTGAAAAACTCACAATTACTCAAAATTTTAGATTTTTTTCATTTACATTTGTAACACATTTTATATAGTAAAGTAAATTAATTTAGTCCAGTTACAAAATATAATTTAAAAAAAAGGACCTTCAAAATGTAACTACTCAGAAAATAGTAATTCGTTGTTAGTAGTAATGTAAATATATAAAAGTAAACCCTAATATTTGTAAATTGTAGTGTATAAATGAAACTAGGCATATAGAAAACTAGAAGATTGGACCTCAAAAATTATAACTCATCTCTCTAATCATCATAATTGTGATCCTCGTTTGTACCACTTGTGCAGTGTCGAGGAGGTCTGAGGCAAAGCTAAGCTAGTTTATGCTATGCACAACAGGACCGGACTCTGCGAGTTACCGTGTTGATGCGAAACCATGCTTGACTTGCCTAGTGTGTATGTGGATGTTTTTGTTTAGTCTTATTACTCCTCTAATGTGACCATAATACAAGGAATGCCATTAATTTGATCCCCAACGGCAAATGGAGACTGGCATCCAGTACCGACCGCCCAGGAAATTAGAAAAATTTCTGACCCCTAGAGTGTTTCGAACCAGGAAGCGTTCGAACTATTACATCCAAAGCCTGGCTGTCTAACCACTGAGCCACCCCAGCCCTACTTATCTCTCTAATAAATTTAAAATATGCACGCAAACATTATTTTAAATTAATTTTTTATTATATTTAATCTAGTAAAACCTCTACCTTAACACCAAATAGCACACAAAAACTATTCCATATTTCCCGTAAATAGAAAAAATTAAAATTCCCTATAAATCATTAAAAATAAGCTCAACAACCAGAGTAGCTCCATTTTTAAAATTCCCAGGCATTTGTAGTACAAGAGAGATTCGTTCTTGCTTGCTTGCTTTCTTTCTTCATAATTGCATGTGTGTCTTTGCTTCCTCTATGATTTTTTTCTAAATAGTTCTGTAAGTAACCTTCTTCCAGCTATTCTTGACTTTCATATCCACCAGGCCCTTTGTTATTCCGCCTTCCCAGCTAAAACGTGTCCTCCCTCATATTCTATCTTCGGTTGGCTTCCAATGGGATATCTTTTTAACTGTTTTTCGACCCTCCATCTGTTTGATATGGTTCCAGTATCTTGGTCTTTGCGATTTTACAAACTTCGCAATATCTTCACTCTCTGTTAATATTAGAGGTTCATAATTTCTTGGCTTTTTCTATTTCTTCTTTGATCTGTTCTATTACTTTTATATATCTTTTCACTGTTTTTTGTTTCATTATTCGTTGACATTGTCATTGCTCAGGTAGTCATCTTAGGATTCATTGTATGATTGGCTAGTGTTCTGATGCTATTTTTATTAATCGTTTTTTCCCGTTCACTTCCATTTCAATTTTCGTCCATTACTTTCCATCTTCTAATATCTTATTTTTGCGGTATTATCCTTTTCCTTCTTGTCTCTTGCGCTTTTTCAGCTTGCACTTTTTGTTCTTCCACTATTAGGACACTTATCAATGATTTTTTTTGTTTCCTAGCTTGTATTTATGTTGCCACACCTTTAGTTTTTCCTCAAAGTCTTTTCGTTTTACTACAACAATTTTTGATTTTGTTTTCCCACTCTATATGCTGTTTCCACTGTAACGTTGCTTGCTTGCTTTGAAAGAGCGAGATCTAGGACGCGGTTTTCCAATTATCTCTATGCACTTAGGCCACATTTGGCCCATTGTACACCCTAACTAAGAATTTTGCCTATCTGGGGTAATTCCAACTCCAGTAGTGATTTTTAACGTGTCACACATCGTAGTGGCACGGGACCTATGGCTTTACTTCTTATCCGACAAAAGGCGCATTTTCAGATTTTTCCCCACTAGAAAAATCTCGCCGACCTCAGCCAGGTTCGAACCCGCGGCCCTCGGATCTAAAGGCAAATGCGCTAACCACTAGACCACCGAGGCCGGCCCACTGTAACCTTAATTCCCATCTCGTTTTCTAACCACATTTTGACTGCTTCTTTTATGTTTCCATCTTGTACTGGTGTTCCTCTTATTACTATATTGCTCATTCTGTTATTTTTCTCTTGCGTTTTGATCCTTTTTTCCAGTCCTCTGATTTTTTTCCTAAATCTTTTTTCTAGGCTTCCCGTTCTTTTTTGTTTGCAGTCAGCTCTTCTCTATAGACTTGCTGTTCTAATTTACTATTTTCTTTTAATTCCTTACAGATTCTGTAAATGTTTCATTTGATTTCTCATTTTACCCATGAAGGTATTAAACATTGCTTGCATTGTCTTCGATGCTTCCTCCATTTCTTCAGATTTTGCACTTGACTCTGTACCCGATTTAGTCAGTTTGTATGTCCACTTCTACTTCTTATTCTCGTTTATCTGCTAATTCTTTCTTAATGTCCACTAATTATTGCCCTTATTTATACTATCCACATTTTCTTCTTCAGCCAGTTAACTAACTACCAGATCTTTGTTTTGGTATTAATTTTCCACTTGCATCTTTTTTTTTGAATCTTCTCTTCCACCAAACACTTAACAGTGTATTAAACAAACTCTTCAAAAACTCCTTTTAATTCTGTAAGAAGCACTACTCAACCTTCATGTTCAACATCTTCACTTTGTTAATAATTCCCCTACATATTAATACTTTTTCAAAATTAAGAGCAACCTGATAGAAAAGTAAATAGGAATATTTTAAATTAGAATTATTACCAAAACAAAATATTTTGCAGGGTATTAGATCAAAACAAACTCGATTTCTTTCTAGACAAAAGAACAACATAATAAAACCTACAAGAATTCAATGACCAAACAATTAGTAACTGTCTAAATTATAAAAGTCTTTGATATTATTACGTTTTGAAATGTTAGTTGTGCATTTGCAAAATGAAATTCTGTACTGATGAAAAATTTATTATTCGTATATGACAATTATAATATTTACCATAGAGATCAAATATTATTAAATTTATTTCCTTACATTATTAGGTAGCTGCAAATCGCTTAAAATGTCTTACTTTCTTAGTGAAGGCTTTTTTTGTAAAGTAAATCAATCTTTATATCATTGAAAACTGAAAAAATAAGCTACTTATTAAAGTAAAAGTCAAATATGTGTTCCATTAAAATATATTCAAGCTTTTACATGCCTTTTATGGCTAAACTGATATATGCTGTTGCACAACAAGGCTCAACACTGAGGGTTGCGGTATGTGCACGTGACCATAACAAGAAGAGCGTCATTAATTTAATACTCAAAGGCAAATCAAGACTTAGACCCTGTACCGACTATACAGGGCATTAGAAAGAGTAAACTAGTACGATCCAAACCAGGAAAATTTTGGTCTAATACTCTCAAAGTCTAACTGTCTTACGATTTAGTCATCTCAGCCATATTCAATTAAGAACAAATATAAATTTGTGTTATAGTTCTCAAACAAAAGCATTTTTTGTAAATTGTACTAAAACATATTTATAAATTATTCCTATAAAGTTTCCTTTTTTGCATTTTTACTCTTAAGCGAGTTATCTAGTTTCAAAGAAATGGCCCCATTATAATTTTGCACTCCTATCTAGTAAATTATGCATTCACTGCGGAAACAAAAACAAGATTACTCTATATTCCTAAGCAGACCACTTTGGTCCCATTTAACCGATGTTCTATCTTTTACCATTTTGAAGATCTCTGTAGTATACCTACTATAATGTACAGAGTGTATAAGTATCTCTGCCCAGAACATTTAGTTAAAAAAGAATTCAAGATTACCCGGAATAATATCAAACAACTTCCAAAGCTGATCCTGATTTAATTGTGGGCTACCGATGACTTGCAGACGAGTGTACCCTTCGTGGCCCACATCTGGTAAGGTCAGTGTGCTGTTTCCAGGTCTCGTAAAAGTTTCGTATGTACTGGAAGAAAATCTCTCTGGTTGTTCATACTGCCGAGGCTTGCGCGGTTCAGCAAATACTGCTTTAAATTTACGGTCGCACTGCTCAAAAGCTGCAGCTGCATGTGAAAACCTGGAAAAAAGGTAGAGTTAAATATATGAATTTGCTGCTACAAAGATAAAAATAAATTTAACACTGAAAATTCAATTATGATGAACACGAAATAATTCACTGTTAATAAATAACAAAGCTTGTCATCTTTTTATAAGTTGTTTCTAACTTTTCTTCAGTGTAAATCATATTCATTGTTAAGTAAAGTCTATTCCGTATCAAGGCAAGCAATAATTGAATCTGTACATCGCCAATTTTTATGAAGTTTCTGAATATGTAGTTTAATATAAAGATACATAAAAATATGCATTTGGGGGCTTAAAATATTAAACAGTTTAGAAATCATAGCAAATTCAAATTATAAGAATTCTACCATACATTTTTTATTTAAATAAATGTATGTTTTAATGTCACTGTAAAAATAGCCTATAACAGACAATTTAATGAAATAATACAATTTTAATTACTACAAACAAAAACAAAATATTTACAATTTAGTGTTTAATTATAACATTAAAAAACAAAGAAAAGTTGATTTGTTCAACAATCAATATGTTGGAAATGGGATACCTCATGATAAAAAGTACTATGTTTTTCATTACCTTTTCAGTAATGCGTTTACTCCCTATATAAAACAAATATATTATTTTTCAGGTGAA
>JABXWE010010767.1:0-13993 GCA_014611495.1 Limonius californicus | reverse complement strand
TAAAGATGATATGAACAGTTTCCAGTATGGGAAAGTCCAGGGAGGCAGTCGCGTCCACTTATTTGTAAGTCTGATGTGTAACGAGTTACAGCGGCGCAAACGTGAACATTCTTCCAAAATTAATATTATTATCATTTATATATAACATTGTAAATGTTTGTTTGTTTTGTTTTATTTTTTATTTAACGTCGGCCTATTTCTGCTACTATGGCTAACCACCGACGCCAGGGAGCGATCCTACCACACCTGGAAATTTAGCCTGTTTGAGGGTTCTTTTGACGTACCCAACAACACTTGGACACGGGGCCTACGATTTTACTTGCTATCCGAGAACAAGGGCCGTTTTAGCATTTTTTATCGCTCAGAAAAAAACCACCGACCTCGGCGTCCGGATTCGAACCCGGGACAGCTGCGTGAAAGGCATACGGCCAACCTATCCGAGCTACCGGCGCCGGTATTGTAAATGTGTATATAAAATTGTAAAAATGATAATATTAATAATACTGGTATCACCTATTTTTAGTAGGCTGTTATTATAACAATATTTTGTTATTGACAATTCTATTGTCAGATTTGTGTGCGTTAATTTATGCAGTTTAATAGATCATGGATAAGTTTCCAATTAATCAACGCGTATACGTGGTTAAAAGCTTTATACGAAGTCAATCAGTTGTGAACACTCAAAGGCAGTTTCGTCGCGAGTTCAATGTTGGAAGACACGGACGATTTCCAACACGACAAACAATAATGAGGTGGGTGCAAGATTTTGAAATTAGGGGGAACGTTGGCTCAAAATTTGCTGGAGGCGTACGTACAGTAAGAACACCTGAAAATATCAAACGCGTCAGACAAGCTGTAGGAAGAAGTCCGAGGCGATCGGCAGCAAGACATTCAATTGCATTGCAAATTTCCGAAAGAAGCTTACTAAGAATTTTACATTCAGATTTGCACTTCCACCCATACAAAATTCAAGTTGTTCACAAGCTAAAAGATCCTGATAAACCAGTTCGTGTGGCTTTCTGCAGGCGGTTTTTGCGAATTTTGGAAAATGATGAAAATCAAATAAATTTTTTATTGATGTCAGATGAAGCTCATTTCCATCTTAGTGGATATGTTAACAAGCAAAACTTCCGCTACTGGGCTGGAGAAAATCCACACCAGCTTCATGAAAAACCTCTTTATGATCATAAAGTCACCGTTTGGTGCGGTGTTTCAATATTTGGAATCGTAGGACCATATTTTTTCGAAGAAAATGATGAAACGGTTACCATTAATTCTGAACGTTACATTCATATGCTGGAAATATTTTTAGGGCCAGAATTACGCAGACTTGGGCAAAACCAAGTATGGTTTCAAGAAGACGGTGCCACCGCACATACAGCACGGCAAACTCGAATTGTGTTGCAAAATATGTTTCCTGGTCACTTGATTTCGAGGTTTGGTGACATTACATGGCCGTCCAATTCCCCCGATTTGACGCTCCTGATTTCCTTTTGTGGGGATATCTGAAGCAAAAGGTCTATGAGAGGCGTCCTCAAACAATACAAGACCTTAAAATGCGTATTTCAGAAGAAATAGAGAGTATTGGACCAGAATTGTTGAGAAGAGTGATGCAAAACTTTAGACAAAGATTGCAGTACTGCATCGAGGCTCAGGGAGGCCATTTAAATGAAGTAATTTTTAGGAACTAAAATTGCACATAATAAAGTTGATATTCATCTCAAATTTGTTTCCATCCATTACTTTTTATCCTTAGGGCAGGTCTTGGAAAATAGGTGATACCAGTTGCCGGATCCTGTATTATCATCACAATAACATTATATAGCGAAATCTACTTCAGATTGAAGTTATTTTTCTCGTTACGTATAAATTTTTTTACTACCACTGTGGCATGAATTAATATTAGTGTATGGATTTTTCAAGTTTCGTTCCATGGGCTTTGTAACAGCCGTTTTAAGCATACATTTATTTCTGCTAATCATTCGACGCTGTTTTTATCGTTGGCGAAGACGTCGATCTTTTAGTTCTGCTGACAGCATTAGGATCATCCAAAACCAACATCTACCTTCGCAAACCGGGGAGAGGCAAAACTGCTGAAAGACTGTATTCCGCGTATCGTTTGAAAGTGAAAGAAGCAGCCAAAAACATTCTGTTTTTACATGCGGTTAGCGGCTGTGACACGACATCATCCCTCTTCAACTAAGGAAAAACAAATTTTTTTTGCTTGTCCAAAAAATCAAGACTCAATGCCGTCATTGGCATCTTCAAAGATCAGAATGCCAAACCAGAAGACATCGCAGACGCTGGAGCACGCTTTCTCGTTGCTTTGTATGGTGGCAACATGGAAGAAGAAACCTTGGAAGAACTCCGCTACCAACGCTTCGCAACATCGACAATAAAAATCAAATTCAATCTAGCTTCTTTACCACCGACGGACATTGCATGGTACCATGCGTTTAGGACCTACCAACAAGTCCAAAAATGGTGCGGAGTCCAAAAAAATCCATCCGGCTGGGGCTGGAAACTCGGTACCAATGGGCTCAGTCCAAAGCCTGCCCCAGATACCTTATTAAACGTCGTTTCATGTAATTGCAAAAAGGGATGCAGTGGAGCATGTGGCTGCAGGAAAGGTGGGTTGAATTGCTCTGTTGTATGCGGATTCTGCAATGGTGAATCATGCGAGAATGCACCAGAGGTCATCATCGTGAGCGACGACGAAGATGAGGCAATGATGTGGATGGAAGCCCAGATTCTTAATGCGGAAAATGGGTTAGAGGATTACACTAACGACGATAATTCTGAAGACATCAACATACACCGACCCGGACCATCAAAAAAAAGAAATAATATAAACATACTCGATGACATAAATTACGGAATACGAGCCGTACTCACTCAATTGTAAAAAAAAAGAACATCTGTAGATTAGGCCTACTGGAGATACATCAATTTAAAAAAAACGCACCATTTACTCTACCTCGTGGTGGTGTGGAAATGAGTTGACTTTGAATTCACAAAATTATCATAATTATATAAAGAATAGCTCCAAATGATTTCCTAAAATAAGAAAAACGAGGAGTTGAACGATTTTTTGGAAGAATGTTCACGTTTCCGCCGCTGTAACTCGTTACACATCAGATTTACAAAAAAAAAAGTGTTGATACAAAAAATGTAGGGAATTTAGTCTTCTTCAAATTTGTATCAGACATATATATATCTGTATCGTAGGATCAACCGTTGAGGAATTATTTTGAAAAAACCAATTTTATGTACCTTTAATCCAAGATGGCGGACCGCGCCGACTCCCCCAAGGTCGAAAACTTGGATTTTTCATCGGGGCCCGGAACTAAATAACATATGTCAAAATTATTACTACCCCACCTTTTGTCGGCTAAAAACCCCTATTAACTGGACTATTTCGGCAGCACTTACATATGTGAACAAATCTTTTGAAGAATGAACCACACCAAAAGTAAGACTCGAAATAGAATATCTGATGAACATCTGGGGAACACACTGAGAATTTCTACTACATCTATTGCACCAGATATCGAGACATCGTCGATGCAGATCTAAGGCCAAGTATCGCACTAGTTTTTTTTTATACATATGTTCTGATTGATATGTATAAGTAATTATTTAAATAATTATTATTTATTCAGTAAAAAGTATTCAAATGTAGTGTGCGAATGTTCTTGCAGTATCATGCAGGCCTTGGTATAACTTCTTGGTTTGAATCTCTGCTAATTGATGCATTGGCGTCGGTGGTTAGCCATAGTAGCAGAAATAGGCCGACGTTAAATAAAAAATAAAACAAACAAATGTAGTGTGCTTTATTATCCACGATTTTGGTTGATTTTAATGACAGTATTTGAACTGCGGCCCCAAACACTTTCTACTACTAAAATCTGGCCCCGAACATCGAAAAGGTTGGACAACCCTGTTTTAGACCAAACAGATCACTGATTGAGCAAATTTTCTCTATGAAATAGAAACATGCGAACGCCTCAGAGTTTTATTTGTCCTTATTTACGATGTTTATTGACTTCAAGCAGGCGCATGACATAATTAGAGTTCTAAAGTTTACAAATGGAAGCCGAGTTTGGGCTAAAAATAAATAAACACAAGACCAAATATCACGGGAAACGACAATCAGTGGGACAAGTCTTTCAGGTAATATCTAGAGAAGAAAAGTGGTACAGATTCAAAATAGTAAATAGTTTTGCCTATTTTGGCATGACTTTAATAAATAAGAATGAACAAAAAGACGGACGTTATTAAGGGACTGAAGGGAAGTAGAAGTGAACAACACAAAATAAGGATTTATAGAACAATCATATGTACTGTATGCGTACGGATCCTCAATAAAGATTTAGAGAAAAATTAAAAGCATGGGAATACAAGTTACTCAGATGAATATTAACAGTGGTAAAGGAAGGAGAAGTATTGGGAAGAGGGACCAACCAGGAAATTATGGAAATGTACGAACAATGTATAATAACAACAAAAACACACACCAATTACGAAGGCGTGGGCACGTCACCAGATTACCAGAAGGAAGTATAATGAAAAGAACAAAGCTAGCATAAAATGAAAATGAGGTAGAAAAAGGACTGAAAAGAACTTGTCGAAGACAAAAAAAAAAGGGAGGAAGAACGTCCAAGCCCTGGGTCTCTAATGGCCTATAGTGCTGTTTACATATAACAATTCTACTAGTTTCTTTTAACGATACAAAAATATATCTCAATATACTTTCAAATCACATTCATTTATATTTAAAGCACTTCCATTAAAAAGTACAATACCGTTTCATAGAAAACTGTATTCGATTTCCCATTTACCGTCCTTCCCAATCAAAAAATAAATCTAAATGATTTAACCGTCTAATATGTTTAACCAATGAATACAACAATATGACAATTCCATCTACCCTACCTTTCCTGGATTCATCACAAATTAACTGCCAGCCTTGAATGTAGCTGGGTTCATGAGCTTGAAGTTTAACAACGCAAGAATAAGCCCTTTTTTTAAATTCTTCATCTGTATCAAAGCGAATTTTGGATTCCTTGTAAAAGGCTTGCAGGTCACCAATTGGAGGGGCCTCGTTTAAGTAATTGGGATATTTATCCTGGAGATGTGCTATTAACATCCCAAACTGTGTTCCCCAATCACCCACATGATTGATACGAATAACATCATGACCTAGGTATTCAAGAAGACGGGAAATACTTTCACCAATTATTGTTGACCTGGAAAAATTCTAATATTATTAAGAATTTATTAATGTTTATTTGTATTTGTTTATTTTGTACCTTAGATGTCCAACATGCATTTCCTTAGCAATATTTGGAGCAGAAAAATCCACCAAAATGCGTTTCTTATCACAAGAAGGTGCTTGAACACCATTCTTGAAAACTGTTAGCAGTCTCTCTGCAGCATAAGACTTACTAAGAAAGATGTTTATAAAGCCAGCCCCAGCAACCTCTAATTTGTCGACTAACTCACTTTTAGAAACTTCTGGTAAGATTTTGTTAGCAATATCTCGAGGTACCACCTTCTTTCCTAAAATAGCATAAGAGATTTGATGAAAGTTAAACATAAATAACTCTTATGCCTACAATTATCAATCAATTGTTCAACGATTACCTAATTTCTCATAATGTATTTCCCGTTTTAAAAAACTTACCCATTTGTTTATACAGATTTGCTATTGGCATAGCCGAGTTACATTGATAATCTCCAAATTTTGGATTAGTGCCTGATAGAGCTATTACAACCGGTGCATCGGGGATATCAGGAAAAGCCCTACTTATAGCTTGTGAAAACAAGTCGTACAACACTTCTTGAATGCCCCCCATTCCACTTGTGACACTATTACCAGCTTTTGATTTCCCACCCTCAACAGCAATAGCCTAGAATACTAAAAACATTACACTATCCGCCGGTAATTTTTGCAGTTTTCCCATACTCGATTTAATATTGCAAGTCGATGTTTCAATTTCGCGTTTTCTGCAATTAATTTTGCTACTTCTGGTGAATCGCTGGAACAACCAACGTTCTCATCGAAGGAGCCTCGTAATTGTGCGATTTTACTGGCTAATTTTTTTATTTCTGTTTCCTAAAAGGGAAATAATTGGAAATCCATATGGAAATTTGCGGTTATGTACTTACCGCAGTGTCGGCTTTTCTGTTATATTCGATAACTGCATCTTCTCCCATATTATTTGTAATTCAAATAAATATGTATAAAAAAATAAAACTGAATGCCGCTATTTAGCTTTAAGAATTGATGTACTTCTACTGTAAACGTAATCTAATTAAAGCAACTTGGGAAGATCTAAGATCTAAAAATTACATCAGAATAAACCGAAGTGAAGTTATAAACGTATTATATACGTATTTATGATACATGTACACTCTAAGACAGAAGTATTTTTAAGATTCCTAAGTTATTATTTTTAAGCCTTTTTGAAATGTTATAATGACAGAATTAAATTATCAGAAATCAGTTAGCTGCATTCGTCGTTACTGACGGCTTTTATATTCCTCCGAGTGACAAAATAAATATTGTCAAACAGAATCTAAATTTTGAAATTTTTCCTTCAGATAGGTAGTTTCTCTTTAGCGACTCCATCCACCAACTAGTAGTGGCGACTCGCAGGTAAAAAATAGGTGAAGTGCTATTAAAATAATCCTAATAATAACAAATAGAAAAAATATCATTCAATGTCAACTTAGTTTTTGTAGACCAAGTCTATTATTCTATCTTTTAATGCAGCAAAATTATTTATTATATCCTCGTAAAATAGTTGATTTTTGTTAATTCTAATAAGAGTTCTTTTTGAATTGCAATATTTGCCAAAGAAGCAAGGCTATCTTGAGATACTGCATTTCTTAAGTATGTTTTTATTCGTTTAAGGCAAGAGAAAGTGAAGATTGCGGTAACTTTCGTCGGCATAAAGAAGATTTAATTCGTTTTTAAGACGCTGGCTTTTTGTAAATATTTTGCCATAAAAGTGACCTAAACTTTCAAATACTTTAGACGGAAAACACGAATCATATTGTCCGAATTTCGTAGTATCAGCCAAAGAAATGAATTGTAACTAATCGCAGTCTTGAAACCTTACTTCCATTTCCATTACAATGTGATCCAGTACTTCATAAAACAAATTTCTGTATTTTCTTTTAATGACTTTATTTGTAAGACTAGCGTATTCCCGCTTAGGGCGCTTAGAAATATCGATTTCTATTTCCTTAGTCTTTTCGAAGAGTGTGTAACGAAGCGTTACTATTTTTCTATTATTATTTTGAGATTTAGGACTCCGTTTAATTTGTTTACATACCGTTTACCGCTAAGAAGTTTATTAGTTTGATTTTTGGGTAATATTATTGTGTACCGACCGATTTCTTTCCGTATGCACCCCGTATTATTTTCATTTTAGAAGTGTTTACCGATCTATGTAAATACCATTATCTACCGTTTAATTTATACTTTGAATTTAAGGCCGAACAAGGTAATTTATTTATTATGTACCGTGTAGCAACATTTAGAATTCCTAGTTTGTTTTGTTATTATTAGCTGAGACCGTTTTATTTTGATACCGTTATTGTTATGTTTAATTAATAGTTACGGTTATGTTTAAACAATTAGCATTCGTGTTTATATCCGAAAATTGTAAATTTGGTTTATTCGAAATGCATTTACGCGTGGAGATCAGATAACCGCATCTACGGCGTAAAGTTGGTGGGGTAGCCACGTATTCCCTACTCTTAGCTGGAATGCGCGAATTAGACCAAATATTGTAGCAACAGTTACCGGGCGGGTATAAATACAGGCTCTCGAGCATTAAAAGGTCTCTCTTCCCTCCAGTCCAGTTCGAGAAAGTCCAGCAGCTCCAGCCAACCAGCGAAGAAGAATCATCTAGTACCAGCGACCCAGGAACCACTCCGAAGCCAAGGTACAGCCTACCCACGCAAGCAGTGTAGAGGTGAGGAATTATTTTATCTTGGCACTATTGCTTTACCGTTCATATTTTAATTCTCCGTTCTCTTTCTCCCCTTGTACTCCCCTCTCTCTCTCTCTAACTTACCCGAAACCCCGGAAGCAACATCGCTGCGTGTGTCCTGAGTTGCTGTCTTCCATCCTTGTCTCCCCTTGCGGCTGCGTGTGTCCTGACGCAAGTAACCCTCCTTCAGAAGCACCGTCGCCGCGTGTGTCCTGACGCAAGTAACCCTCCTTCGGAAGCATCGTCGCTGCGTGTGTCCTGAGGCGGTGTCTTCCATCCGTACAATATCCCTTTATCCAGAGAAAGAGCACCGTGATTCTTGACCGTTCACTACCGGGGTTTGTACCCGAATTGTGCCGAGATATACGATCGCCTTTTCTCTCGCGCTGTCATAGTGAGACCGTACCTGCTACCGTACTGACTCCCGCAGAGGTACTGTATTGCTACCGTATTGCTACCGTATTGCTATCATATTTGCTACCGTTTTGCTACCGTATTTGCTACCGTATTTGCTACCGTATTGCTACCGTATTTGCTACCGTATTTTTGCTACCGTTTTGCTTCCGTTTTGCTACTGTATTTGCTACTGTCTAATTTTAATGTTATTGCATTATACCTGTTAATGTGAAATCCTGTATTGTTTAATTCGTCCAATATATGTATTAAACCCTTCTTGCTTTAATTCTTCCACGACGCAGTACAATAGATTCTCTAGTCCGATCCCGAGATATATAAGGTATATAACAACAGACCCCTGGACACCGACGTCTTCAACTGCAGTTACGCAGGTCTTCGTTATCTGTTCCAGGAAAACGAAGCTGTACCGGAGAGTAAACTCCGTAACAAATCTGGCGCCCGAGGTAATCTCAGCAATTGCACGTAATAAGCAGACGTGCAATTGACTCCGTTAAGCCGATTAAAGAAAAGAGCGTCACAAGTGTATCAAAGAAATCGCCATTCCTTTTCCTCTGTATTATACTTCTCTCAGCATTATATTGCAAAGGGTATTAATTATTAAAAAACTTCGTAAACTTTAAATATATATTAAAACATTACATTACAAGCGCTTGCTCTACGCTGCTCTACGATTCATTATTAACTACCCTACTCTACGATCAAAGACTATATATCAGTCTTTGCTACGATGCACTCATACTTAAAACAGAACATCAACATGCTGAATTGGAACTCCGTGTATTCCATACTGTGGGCAGCCGCACTGGAGTTCCAACCCAACCAATGACCATTAGGTAATCTCGCTATCCAGTACACCTCTTTAATAGTTCAATAGTTATATTTATTTTTGTAACACAAAAATTAATATCCAATGATTTCTTTTGGAGAACATCAAATAATATGTCAACGAGAGAGAAAATATCATTAAATAATACAGCTAAAAATGTGAATTCAAAATTATTAAAATCTTAAACACCGAACATGCAATTCAGCGGCTGATTCCGACTGAACTCTTCACTTGCGCGATTCATCCTGAACCAATTGTAGATATTGACATATGCGTTACCATAGCAACGGAGGTATAAGTGCAGAGATAAAATACGTCTGGGGCTGACTCTTCACTACAATTGCACGAGTGTTGTAGGTAAGATTTTTGATGGTCACTGTGTTCGCGCTCGACGGACTGCATTTAAAATTTAAATTTTAAATACAAAAGGATCAGAAAAAATGTCATGTGTTTGTTTTCACTAAGCTTATTGTATCTACAAGTATGTATGCCATAAATAAACGACTCCGAAAAGGTGTAATGCTGATAAATAATTTGTTATGTAATTTAAATAAATATTCGCAATTGAAGAGGCACTTCACCTGCTTCACTTGGCGAGCCGCTACTGCCAACTAGAGGAGACTTTCCTTAACAACCTGTACCAAGTGTAGGTACTGTAGAGCTGTCCAGCTCTACTAAGCCGTTTTTAAAAAGTGACGACGAAGTTTTAGGCTGGTCGTCCTTTGGATGCGTTTTCCTGCGAATTTCCTTCGTCAGAAATCGAACGAATAATTTCGTCATATTTCCCATAGGTGATATCGTCCACTGGACAAGTTTTTACGCAGTACGAATCAACCACTGGCTGTGTGAAAGCAGTGTGTTATTAAATAATGGATGATTATCTTTTGGAAAATGGTTATCTTGTTAGACGGCGATTAAAGTTAAAAAGAAAAAAGTGTTGGGTTAATGATATTCTAGCAAAACGAAAAGAATTTGGAGAATTTCCTCGTTTATATAATGATTTAAAGAACGACGAGACAAAATTTTTCGATTACTATGGCATGAATCAGGATACGTTTAAATATACTTTAGATGCCATAAGAGAACCACTACAAAAAATGTCGAATTTCCGTGAAACCATTTCACCAGAAGAGCGATTGAGTGTGACGCTGAGGTAAGTTATAAATATAGAGTTGCAACATCATTAAATTTTATTAGATATACATAGGTAGTAAGAATACAAGAAAAGAGATATGTTATTTTAATGTTATGGTGTTTATTGTTCAGCGTATATTATTGTTTCCAATTGAATTCGGAAATATAGTTTTGAAGAGACAATGACTGTTGAGAGGGGACGTCATATCTTATTCCATTTGAATTATCTGCAACCTCGGAGGATTCTGTCAAAGTAATTGGGGAATTAATTGGTGTGAATTCGTTGGAATAACATGATGATGATGCTCTGGAGGAATTGGTGTTCGTGTATATTGGAGATGGCAACGTTGTTGATATTCCTCCTTCATGGGGATGGTATGACGCGGGTGACGCTCGAGGCGCGTTGCATGCGATGCATTGTCTGCATCCTCCAATATCGATTCTTCTTCAAGATCAGAGTTATTATTGTTTATCTTTTCCGGGGATACATTTCCATGCAGTTTCCTTCGTTCAACGGTATGCGATAAAAACAGCAGTATTTTAAAATACGCCCATTTTGAAGTAATTAGCGTTTCCGCCTCATCTCCAGAATGCACTTTTTTTGTTTTGTTGTATTCTTTTCGGAATGTGTCTCGCAGTCCTCTCCATTTATTTTTTACTTCGACAACTAACAAAAAAATAAATGGTTAACATAGGTACTTTTTTTAGGTATTTGGCAACAGGCTCCTCGTTCAAGACATTGGTTTATTCATTTCGAATAACGGACGTTACGGTTGGAAGAATTGTAAATGAAACGTGTGATGCTATTTGGAACAACTTGCGAGATGTGCATATGAAATTTCCAAAAGACGAAGACATGGAGTCTATATCTGAAGAATTTTGGAATAAGAGGAAATTTCCAAACTGTGTTGGATGCATAGATGGGAAACACATACGCATACAGAATGTATCGGAATTACAAGCAATATTTCTCAATTGTTTTACAAGCTGTTGCCGGCCCAAACTACAAATTTATAGCAATAGATGTGGGAGCGTATGGTAAAGAAAGTGATGGTGGTATTTTTTCGCATTCAAACCTTTGCACAAAACTTGAAAATGGAGAATTGGGTGTTAAAATACATCGTTCACTACCGGGAACAAATATAAAAGTACCTCATGTTCTGTTGGGAGATGAAGCTTATCCACTCAAAACTTATTTAATGAGACCTTTCCCAGTATCAAAACTAGGTCCTACAGAAATAATTTTTAATGAACGTTTGTCTCGAGCAAGACAGGTTGTTGAATGTGCGTTCGGAATTATGAGTAGCAAATGGAGATTGCTACAAAAATCGATTGAAGTAAATCCTGAATCTGCCGATAAACTTACTAAATGCATATGCCTGTTGCACAACATTATAATTGATAGAGAAGGGGAGCAGCAAGTAGCAGGTACTTTCGGGCAAATCTCGGAGCAAACACATTCGAAAAGGGGAAGATTTGGAACCCTGGGTGAAAACAGAGGCACCAGTTCAGCTTATGACGTCAGAGATAAATTAAAACTTATTTTTCAACTCAAGAATTGTATAATAATTAATTCAAAACCAATTACATTTCTATACGATATAATTTCACGAAATGTTACATTAAAGGGCGTTATTTTAATTAAATATTATATATTATATTAATTACCATTAGCACTTATTTCAACTGCCACTTCTTGCCATAATTTTCTCTGTATATCCCTCATGTGATATGATTTATCGGTCATGTCCCACAAAGGCTTTCTTTCATTAACCAGACTTATTAATTTTTCAACGTCCATTTTTCCTACTAGTGTAGTAACTCGTCAGAACAACTGCGATATATCCCATTTGTTTTGGATAGGTTCGCACATCGGTTGTTTTCGGCAGAATACGCGCGATGTATTCTGATACCTACAATGTACGCGCTTCGGTACGTTTCAAAGGATCCGGATCATTCGCACTTCTTCGTCCGATTTCTGACGAAGGAAATTCGCAGGAAAACGCATCCAAAGGACGACCAGCCTTTTAGGAACGGGCCATATTTAATGGCTTCCGAGTTACTCGACTTCTCCTCTTTGACGATGTCATCCGTCCACTAAAGAGACCTTCCTTGACGACTTTTACCAAGCCGCTTTTCAGCAAGTGCCGAAGTTCTCTGTCCAGCAAATTCTTAAGAAGACTAGAAGCTATGTATAACCTGGGCTCATTTCCGATCACTAAGTGTTTAACCACCCCACAGCTAATGGGGATGAACCTGATTCGCTAGACGGAGCACGTCGGCACTTTTTGAATAAAGGTTCGATTGAAGTTGTTAAAAAAGGTTTCCTCTAGGGGGTGCATGGGGTTGCATGTGCATGTCATGATGCCAGTCACTGGACTAATTTCCGGTCAACTACATCCGTAGCTAAGGGGGAGATACCTGGTGCTTACTTTCGATACGGTTCCGTGCTTTCGAAATGTACGATTTAGGGAGTTCTTGAAAATTCGTCTCATAGTGTACATCTGTCAGAAATGTATAAAAATACGTTGCTAACTTCAGTGCGCTTAAATTTAAATACTATTATTGCCGGCAATTTTTCAATCAGAAAACTGAGCCTTGAAATTAATTTTTTCAATTTTTGGCCTATTTTCTCCAAGCTTGCCATTTGCAATTAGTTCTCATATAGCCGCCTTAAATTTGAATTTAGTCATAATATAAATCGGAGTGTGATTTGTTTTTGTTGATTTCATGCCTGTTATTTAATTTTAAATTATTTAATGTCAAAATTCTTGTAAAGCATGGCAAAACAGTTTAAGTAAGTTTATTATAGTGTTTAAGTATAATTTAAACATTTAAAAAATTTATTTTTCAAATTTAAAATGCAAACACTTCAAACATGTGTAATTTTGAGGTTATGTATAAGACTTTCTCTAATAGTTAATTTTATTTAACCTACTTGTATTAATCGAATTTTAATAACAATTAACTAATAATTAAGAAATATCAAAGAACTTAGTTGTAACTCAACTGCAGTTTTGCATGAAAACAGTTTTTTTTTTTAGGTTATAATCTATTTACAGTAAATTCGGTTTTCAGATCCCTACATCCTACTAAATTTTACCGCGACTACTTAAGTCACAATGTACGACCCGATGGTCGATTATTATCAAAATTTCGGCCAGTAATCATCAATGTGGGCTCCATATCAACAGCAGATGGCTCAGCACTGGTTAGAATTGGTAATACCACCGTAGTCTGCGGAGTGAAAGCGGTAAGAACCTTTATGTGTCTTATCAGGGTTATGCTAATACTTACATCAACAGGAATTTTGTCAACCAAAGCCAGAAAAACCTGATGAGGGTTTCCTAATCCCCAATGTGGAATTGTCACCTTTATGCTCGCCAAAGTTTCGACCAGGTCCACCCAGTGATTTAGCACAAATCACTACGCGTTTTGTAGCAGATATTGTGCACAACTCCAAGAGCATCGATTTAAAAGATCTGTGTATAGCAAAAGAAAAACTTGCATGGTGTTTGTATGTAGACATAATATGTTTAGATCATGATGGGTCATTAATTGATGCTTGCCTTTTGGCTTTGATGACTGCTCTAAGAACTGGTAGGTAAAT
>JABXWE010010766.1:0-38367 GCA_014611495.1 Limonius californicus | reverse complement strand
CGGTTGCGCGAATATGCTTTAAATACGCATGCATAAACACTAGAAAATAATGAGTGCTGAGTTAACTCATTTGCGCTTAATAATGTTTTTGTGTTTGTATAAACAAGGTATCTCACTCTAATACATATGAAATAAAAGTAAGTAATCACTTTTGCATAGGATTTTTAGAATCAAGAATAGGATTCCCTGTACTGGAACGTTGAAATGTTAACGGCAGTTCTCCCTCGCAAGGCAAACCAGCGAGGTATTCTGCCTAGTAAATCTTCTCTGAAGTAGAAGTGTTTACACTTCCCATGGTTCGGAGCCCACGTTAAGCTGTAGATCCTCTATGCCTGTAGCACTCTAAACGCGCAACATGGGCATAGGAGAGAAAATCGCTACGTCTCGTAAGAAATAAAGCACTCGAAGAAGAAGTAAACCATTAGCTTATGGTAAACCGCAAGGATTTTTAAAGTTGTTCTCGTAATGAACTAAACAATCATGTGGGAATAAAAGCCACCTGGAATAAATGTCATCCGGAATCAATGTAACCAGAAAATATTTCACCCGGAATAAATGTCACCGGTAAAAATATCACTCGGAATAAATATCACCCGGATCAAAAGAAATAGACGTGTAAGTGTATAAATGGAAAAATTGGAATTGCTGGTGAATCATCAAACCTAAGGGTGAAATCATAGCGTTACCAATTTAGTGAGAACAAAGCACCCTACAATATTGGTGTGGCATCGCGAAATCGGGTCTGTAAATGCTGATATTCTATCAATTTTGTTTTTTACCTGAAGTCCAACTTAATTAATTACTGCTTGTTTGCAGAAAATTGCTACTGTTTGTTTATGATCAGACAATTTTTTGGTTATATTTATTTCGGGTGATATATTTTCGGTAAGCTGAAAAAAATCCATCGAAAAAATATCCACGAAAAAAAATGCAAATTTTGGAAGCTACTGGTCTGAAAATCACTTCACTTCTTTTCGATTTATTCTATAAATCAGACTCCTTAAATTCTTAGCTAAGTTATTTCTGTTCTCTCTAACGTTAATCTAATATTTACTAGCTGTCTAACCAAAGACTGTTGTTTTCTAAGTTCTTTCTGATAATCCATCTTATTGTGGTCTGTACTAATTACTTTAAATTCTTAGCTAAGTTGTTTCTCTTCTATCTAATGAAAATCAAAAATTTACTAGTTGTTTAAGCAAAAACTGTCGCCTCCTAAGTTCCTTCCGATAATAATCCATTTAATACTGGACTGAATTTTCACAAATATTTAAAGAAATGTGAAATGTTATGTTTAAGTCGTAAAGTTTGGATTTTTGTTCCTGGACTTTTTTCTAAGGATTTTTTTTTCATGGATATTTATTCCTGGATTTTTCTTCCGCGGATTTGTTTTCAATGAACTTTTTTCCCTACAATCGTATTCTTTACCTGATACACTCATTTAAAAATGCAATTGCTGAATAGAAAACACAAATTTGATAATAGATTATAGCGATTGCTATTTATTAATGTTATAATTATTAAAATAATTAGCTAATTTTAATTTGAACGTAGTTACATCAAATATTTTCGAATGGCAATAACAATGTAAGTTGAGGATAGTTACTAGTTTACTATAGTATAGTATAGTATATAAAGCAGCTTCTATCTTCGCCTTTAAGTTTGGGTGAAATTTAAAATGTAAACGTTCAGCAAGAATTTAATAACACAGTTTGAGAAAAAAATCAACACAAAAACAGAAGTTAGATGCATTTTTTGATAGCTAATTGTAAATTAATGCTTTTATTCAAAGAATTTTTGCGCGTACTCGCACTGCCCCATCGAGGTCCCTATGTTTGTAAATATCTACTTTAACGGTATTTACAAACCATTAGCTTGGAGTAAGGCGCAAGGGTCCATAAAGTTGTTCTCGTAAAGAACTGAAGAATCATGTTTACATCGTTTTGAAACTAATTTAATGGCTATTATTAAACAATTAATTCAAGTCATTTGTATAAAGTTAGATGTTGGGTTCAGTTGGCTGAAAAAATGTAACCGGAAAAAATGTCACCGGGAATAAATGTCAGCGGAGAAAATGGTACATTAGAAATAAACGTACATAGTTGTAAAAAATGTCACCCGGTATAAATCTGAGAGGAAAAATGTCGCTCGGGGTAAATGTCACCCGGAATCAACATCACCGGAAAAAATTTTGCCCGGAAAAAATATCATCGGGAATAAACGTCACCGGATAAAATGTCACTTGGAATAAATGTCATCCGGAATCAATGTAACCAGAAAATATTTCACCTGGAATAAATGTCACCCGTAAAATATATTACCCGGATCAAAGAAATAGAAATCTAAGTATATAAATTGAAAAATTGGAAATGCTGTTGGAAATAGAAGAAATAGTCAATCCTAAGTGTGAAATCCTAACGTTACCAATTTAATATATTCACCCGCATTTCCAATTGTTACACATATTTTTATTTGTTTATGACCAGACATTTTCTTGGTTATAGTTATTCCGGGTGACATTTTTTCCGATAGGCATTTTATCCGGTGACATTTTTCCGTGATACCATTGCCGCTAGCATTTTATCCGCCAACTGAACTTTGTTTCAGCATTGTTTTTCCTACAATCATAATAACTTAATACAGTTTTTAGCTTCTATCTTTAACGAGCTCTTCTAAATTTTTTTGGTAAAGGGGTTATCATATTACTAATACCTGAGTCAACAAGATACCAGCTGTTATTCTATTACTTATAATTTTATAAAATAGAAGAGAATCGGGTCTTTTTAATTTTCTGATCCATTCAAGCGTACGCATCTGGTCCTTGAGCATATCATACATCTCATTTGCGGCACCTAAAAAGGAAGGTCCAAAATAACAAAGTTTGTTTGGACGGTCACTGCTGAGGATAATGATGCGAATCCGCAAGCCCCAACAGACGGAGCTATCTTGTCCAAACTAGGAATTACGTTATCTAAATGCTATTTCTATAAGAGGATAAACAGATTACAATATTGTAACTGTCAGGCCTCGTGACAGACGCAAAGGAATCTACTAATAGAGGCCGCAAGAATGAACTTCGTTAGGAGGTTAGGCCGCATATAGCTCTTAAGAACATATTTAAAACTAATCCAGGGAACATTTGGCCAACATGAAACTGTGCCGACATTTGAAACGGCTTTGGAAAGACCCTCAACACCGTGCAGATTATCTTGTGGCTCAATGGTTTGTTTTGTAACGATGTGGTTCTTCCTATAACTGGGGTTTGTACCTTCCTAAAGCTTCTTTTTGTAATCTAATACAAGGTGTTTAGAAATTTAGCATTTTCCATAAACAGAATCGCAGTGGACGTCTTTGAGCAACCCTGCTTTTTACAAATTTACAAATATTAATCAATGTTTTGGAATGCGGTTCTAGTCAAACTTACGAAATTTTTCCAGAAAAACTAACAAAGCTGCTTACGGGAAAATAGATATTAGAAAGGAGATTAGCCTTGAAGTAGCAGCTTAAATCGAATTCGATAGCTCTGTGAAGAGACTTACAGAAACCAAAAGAAATGCAGATTAGGAGAGGATTAGTTTTGAAGGACCCAACAACGGTGGTCATGCTAGAACATGCCCATCTGTATTTTTTGCTTCTGGAGTTAAACGAATTCTTTGTTTACAACATCACAAACGAAAATAATCTGATGTAGAGAAGCAATTTTTGCAATGCAATTGGATAAGTAAGAAATGTTTAAAAATATTTAACTAGAATTTAAAACATTTCAGAATAAGTTTCTCTGAAAAGAAGAACATGAGAATGGATATACTACAAAACCAGTTTACCTTAAAAGTAAAAATAAGAAAATCTCCTAAAACATTTCCTATAAAACAGCTCCTTAATACACTTTAGAAAATAAACCTCAGGGAAACGATCTCGCAGAAAAAGTACACATGTTATGTCTGGAATATTGTTAGTTATTAATGATATAGATTTTTTGCTCAAGTATTGCTTGATTACTAGCTTTCAGTTATCTTAGGGTCTTCATGGTTTATTTTGCTTTACAGGCACCCGATTGATGCAGTATTTTGGATCATCGATGGCAATAAAGTACAATGACTTACTTTCTTGTCTATTTCTGTTTCTTAGCACACCTAAACAATAGCCACGCACCTGTTGCTCTCCATCTAAGAATAATTATCACCGGACAAAATATTACGAAAAAATATAACCTGAAAAAAGTCGCTTAAAAAAATGTAGCAGAAAAAATGACACCAGAAAAAATGTCATCCGGAAAAGCTGCCACCGGAAAAAATATTACCTGAATTAAATGTCACAGAACTGATGGTATATAAATAGAAGAAAAGCTATTTCACTTTTATGTCTTCGTTACCTGCTTAGTTAATTAGGATTAGGTAATTATAACATTTACAAAAGCCACACTCCTGGCGCAATGTTTACAATCGGTTCTGTAAATGCTGACATTGTCAGATTTCTTATATCTGAAGTCTAGTTTGATTCTGCAGTAACTTAATTGAGCTACTGCTAGTTCTGGCGCAGTTTACTGATTATAAGCCATATTGTAGGGAATCCCGAAAAAAAAAGTGCCGCGGTAAAAAGTGCCTGGAAAAAAGTGCCGACGGAAAAAAGTGCCGCGGTAAAAAGTGCCTGGAAAAAAGTGCGGACGGAAAAAAGTGCCGCGGTAAAAAGTACCTGGAAAAAAGTGCCGACGGAAAAAACTGCGGCGGAAAAAAGTGCCGCGGAACAAAGTGCCGTGTAGGTAAAAATTTGAATTGTAATCTAACCTAACCTAACCTAACTGGTAACTTTCTAGGATAAATGACATGCACTTTAGATGAAAATCTTCAAATTGAAATATTTCTACATATTATCTATAAATCTGCAAAAAACTGCAGCAAATTAATGGACTTTATATAATAAGTAGCCACCCTCCCTAACAATTCCCTAGATGGAATGAATTCATGTACTAGAAATTGCATGTACTAGAAACCAACATATTTACAGTACTAACGAATTTTTCCTCTCCGGCACTTTCTTCCGAGGCACTTTTTTCCAGGCACTTTTTTTCCGCGACACTTTTTTCCGCCACCCTATTGTAGGATGCTTTGTTTCCACTAAGTTGATTTATTCGTTCCATCTTCACCCGTATTTCCCATTTTCTAAATAATACACTTACATTTCTACGTTTTATAATCCGGGTGATATTTCCTTGGGTGAATTTTTCCGGCAACTATTAGCCTAATTAATTTGACTAAAGGGATCCTAATGGGAATCGTGTAGTATTGTCGTCCTTGGTGTCGTATTAAATCCATTTTTTTTCTGAGGGAATAGGATGTAAAACCCCCGGATAAAAACCTCCGGACAAAGAATCCCCCGGATAAGAAACCCCCGGACAGAAAACCCCCCGGATAAAAATCCCTCGGCCAGAAAACCCCCCTTATAAAAACTCCTGGACAAAACTTATTAATTATCACTTAAAAATACAGAAAAACTTCAGACGTCGAAAGCATTGCATTTATTTAATATAAAATTATTATTATAAAAAGTTGTACAGGAAATGCACTAATTTACAACCTAATGTTGCTGATAGCACTTTAAAAGTTTTCCAAATCACGTTCGCCTTCATTATATTCTTGACACACTTGTTTAAGGCAAGTTTGTAAAGTATGATATGTTGATCTTTTATTCTTCGGAGAAAGACTTCTTATGCATTGCTGCTCCAATTTTGTTTAGCTGTTGCCCATTCCTGTCTAATTTTGTTAATTAATACCCATGTGTTAGGATGATTTTGACCTACTAAATTAGCGAACCAGTGATGAAAAGCTTAGGATGATTCACCGAAACTGTGAAAATTTTATGCAGCTTGAAAGCCTTGTGATTACCACGTTATAAAAAATGCCAATACATTTTTTGACCGGGGGTTATTTGTCCGGGGGATTTTTATACGGGTTGTTTCTTGTACGGGGTTTTTTGTCCGGGGGTTTTTTATCTGGGGGTTTTGTGTTCGAGGTTTTTTTGTGCGGGGGTCTTTCGTCCTAGATTCCTTTCTGGTGGTACATATACGGGAATAGGTAGGAATAATTGACACATTTTGAATGTGCGTGCGTGGTTGCACGAAATTCAATAACAATTCAATAATGTTGTATCTTGTAGCTTATGCTATTCGGGTAGGCTATGAATGAAATTGATTAGTTATTTGTTAAATATGGATCGGGGGGTTAGAACATGGTGTTAAATTGAAAATTTTATAACATATGGAACACATTGTTGTGCAGTGTCGTTTCCTAGAAATTTATAATGCTGGTGTGGTGTCTTCACGTATCGCATGGGTTTCAAAGTGACGAGAAGAAAGATTCGTGTATAATATCAAATCATCGGGTTGGCTACTCTACGTGACAACTGCTGAAAATGAAGCTCGAGTAAGGAAAGTTGTCAATCGAAATCCACGAAGATCAATCTCTCAACAATCTTTCGCTTTAAATTTTTCAGAAATAAATTAAAAATTTTCAAAAATATGAAGCACCACCTTTATAAATTAGCTGATTAGCAGCTCACTACTGCAGATAAGAATACTTGTTCGGGATTTTCTAGACGATTTCTTGAATCGAAGATGTTAAAGCATTTAATGAGCGACTAAGCCCATTTTTATATCAACAGAAGTACAAAAAAACAATTTCCGGTATTGGGTGGAGAAAATCCCTTGCTTAATGTAAGAAAGACCTTTTAATTCACAGGAAGCTGCGCAGTTTCTCTGATTCACATCGTGGGAGTTTTTTGAAGAAATCTTTAAACTGTCACCGCAGAGCAGTATTGTGAAAGGATGGCGGAAAAAATGTCCCTTTAAAAAATACCCCGGAAAAAATACCCCCGGAAAAAATACCCCCGGAAAAAATACCCCCTGGAACAAATATCCCCGGAAATAATACCCTCTGGAAAAAATACCCCCTCATAACTAATTAACTACCTCTATATTAAGTCCCCAAATTTGTTCTACATTTCTAATAATTTGAACCTGCAGGAACCCCAAAAAATGATTTAGAAAAAATGCTTGTCTGTGGGTGGGTATGTGCGGCTATAAATCTTACATTCCGAACTTGAATTATCAAAAAATATTATAAACTTCTAACAGCAGTAAAAATAATGTCCTTACCATTCCCTTCCTTGTCCTCGCTTCAAGGATTAGGATTAGTTTTCCCTAATTATACCAAATACCCAAGTATTTGCATGCATAGCTATGTGAAGAGTATTCAACGGGCGCCAGAGACTTAGAAAATTTTTTAACCGCAATATGTCGCTACATAAGAACTATAGAAACCGTATAAGTGTGTGTTACTATTACTTCAGGATATAATTTGTAGTTTTCTAATGTACAAGTAAAATAATAAAATAATAACATGTTTAGAAGCGTTCTTTGTCAAATCTTGTTGCTAATGTAGGATTATCACAAGACAATATAAAATGAAAATACCAATAAGTATTTTCAACGGGGGTATTTTCTCCAGGGGTATTTTTTCCAGGGGGTATTTTTTCCGGGGGTATTTTTTCAAGGGGTATTTTTTCCCAGGGGTATTGTTTCCAGGGGTATTTTTTCCGGGGGTATTTTTTCCTAGATTCATTGTGAAATGATCCAGAGGTTCTTCATGCCTCGATTGGAATAGCTAGGAGTTTATTATCATGAAGAACTGTGGTTTTAACAAGACGGAGCCAGTAGTAACACTGCTATTATATTATTATTATAGACAAAGAATGAATGAGTTACGGAATTGTATCTGAATCACTTAATTTCGCATTTCTAAAACATACATTTAGCTCACTTTCCAGATTTATTCAGTCTAAATTTTCTTTTCTGGAATTACCTGAGAAATCGAGTGTACTGGAGGATTAAAAGAGAGATTTCAGGAAGAAATTCATGCAATTTCTGCCAAAATGTTGTAGACAACGATGCTAGAGTGCGTTAATGAAGGTGGCAGTGGAAGGAATCTAGGACGAAAAATCCCCGGACAAAAAACGCCGGACATAAAACCACCGGATAAAAAAGCCCATGAACAAAACCCCCCCGGTCAAAAAATATATTTGCATTTTTTATAAAGTGGTAATCACCAAGAGTTCAAGCTACACAAAATTTTCATAGTTTCGGTTATCCATCCTAATATTTTACTAGAAAATGCAAATTCATTTTCGTCAATTCTTAGAATGGTTGAGGGATTATAGCCCAGGTAAACTTATATTTCCCACTGGAGATTCTTTCCGAGAGTAGAAATTTATTACGCCATGTGATTACTAAATTTAATAATAATATTTAAGTATAATTTTTTTTTTTAATAATCGTGGAGTTGCCATAGCAACTCCACGATTCTCGTCCCACCCCGCTTACCTAGGATCAGCGCGCGTAGCGCTATGCACGAGTCTAACATGCCCCACCCTTGAAAAACCCCCCCAACTATGCTACCGAGTCACTCCCGAATTAATTAAAATTCGGGCCACAACGGGAGTTGAACTCGGGTCAACCGGTTGCGAAGCGGACTCTCGCCCACTGCGCCACCCGGTCGCCAAGTATAATTTGAAATCTACTTTAATATAAATTATTATTATTAGTTATCAATTTTTTAATCTATTCGATGATACTTTGCTGAAATAACTATAGCTTAAAGTGCATATTTTCAGTATTTTACGTGCATAGTTGCATGCATATAAATGTTATAAATTTTAGGTGCATTCACCGTGTATAATAAATTTATAGATATTGCTTATGATAAAAATATATTGCCCAATTGTTTTAATCCTTTTTTTTTGTGCTACATAGCGCAGGGCTATACTAGTCCCTACTCTCGAGGTAACGGAACCAGTTCTGAACGCAGATCACAACCACCCGGTAAACGAACAAGAAATAAACGTTACCGGATGCATGCAAAAGATGAAGCAAAGAGCAAATGATGTTTCGACCAAACCAGGACAAATATATGGGTGCCGGAAAAAATGTCCCCGGAAAAAATACCCCGGAAAAGATACCCCCGGAAAAAATACCCCCGGAAAAAATACCCCGGGAAAATATACCCCCGGAAAAAATACCCCCGGAAAAAATACCCTCTGGAAAAAAATATTTCCGGAAAAAATACGCCCTCATAACTAATTAGCTACCTCTAAATTAAGGTCCCCAAATTTGTTCTACATTTCTAATAATTTGAACCTGCAGGAACCCCAAAAAATGATTTAGAAAAAATGCTTGTTTGTGGGTGGGTACGTGCCGCTGTAAATCTTACATTCCGAACTTGAACTATCACAAAATATAATAAAATTCTAACAGCAGTAAAAATAATGTCTTTACCATTTCCTTCCTTGTCCTCGCGTAAAGATTAGGATTAGTTTTCCCTAATTATGCCAAATACCCAAGTACTTGCATGCATAGCTATGTGAGGAGTATTCAACGGGCGCCAGAGACTTGGAAAGTTTTTTAACGCAATAAGTCACAACATAAAAACTATAAAAACCGTATAAGTGTAAGTATGTGTTACTATTACATCGGTATATAATTTGTAGTTTTGTAATGTACAAGTATAATAATAAAATAATATGTTTAGCTTTCTTTGTCAAATCTTGTTGCTAATGTAGGATTATGACAAGACAATATAAAATGAAAATACCAACAAGTATTTTCAACGGGGGTATTTTTTCCAGGGGGTATTTTTCCGGGGGTATTTTTTCCCAGCGGTATTTTTTCCGGGGGTATTTTTTCCGGGGTATTTTTTCCGGGGGTATTGTTTCCTAGATTCCAAATATATACGTAAGTTTTGTTAAGGGATTTGTTGACCGGGGGTTTTTTGCCCTGGAGATTTTTATCCGAGGGATTTTCTACCGTGGGTTTTTTTTCCGGAGGGTTTTTTGTCGGGGGCTTTTTAATCCGAGGATTTTATATCCCGGGTATTTTGTCCGGGGGTGTTTGTCCAGTGGGAGTCGCCGATGGTATAGAATGTTTCTGAAATTAATTCTCTATTCTTAAAAGCACGTTAAACCATTTTTAGTTTCTTTAGAAAAAAATTTGTAAATTTCACTTTTTTAACATATGTCAGTTATTGCTGCCTGTCTCTGTATATTTCTTTATTGAATTGTTTTTATTTACTCTGCATTATGTGTTTTTAAATTGAAAGCAACATTTTTGTTTTTGATCGATTAAACTTATGAACGTCCCTTATATACAAAATCAATACCATCAATTTTTCAAAAATACCGAATTAAGCCTATCATCTTGCTATAGAAGAAATAACCTTCGTAATAAGGTAAATTACGCATAATTGTTTCAATCAGCATTTCATTCTTGAACTTCTAGATCTGCTCTTCAATTTCATCAAAATATCTCTCTTCTTCTAATTATTTATTTGAAATAAATAATAGACATGCTTGCTGTACAATCAAATCAATGCTTTCTGCTGTATATTTTAATCCTCGGGCAATATTTTTGGTTGTACTACTTCAATGGCGAGATTTCCTGTTTTAAACTTAAAATGTAAGTAGCGCAGGTTCAGAAATGAGTGTACACTTTTTACGGGGTATTATATTAAACGGAATTGCGGGTAATCAATTTAGTGATAGTAGTATTGTTTAGAGATGTCAATATAGAAAAACATAAGCAATAGAATGCAAAATGAAGAAATAATAAATTGACGTGAACCTCTGTGTATTAATTAGGTATTTTGCTATTTTTATCATTGAGGCTGCAGGAGTCACTCTTATACAGTCTAGTTAAACAAATGTTATCACAAATAAAGGTGGTAAGCAAGTACGTGTAGCTATTTAGAAGGGATATGTAAAAGGTTTCGTTCGTCGTTATCGTATCTATACCTGTCCCGCTCTTGGATTTAGAATTGAAGAATTAATTATGTTTACAGGGTGTATCAGAAATAGATACAAATATTAAATACGATGGTAGATTACAATATATGCAAACTAGAAAAGACATTTCTTTGGCAATGGGACCCATAAGATGTGAGAAAATAATAATTTTAAATTTGACCCAAAATTGTTTGAGTACCGCAGGATAATATCAAAAATTTGAGTTCAAACACATGATATACAAAGGAGAGTAAGAAGAAGTGCAAAAAAATTTCTTATCACCTGCCACAAACCAATACTATTAGGTAGGTCAGTAATTTCTGTTCAGTCTGTTGTTGTTATCACAAGCCAGATAAGTTTTTACGTGTTTGCTTCTTTGGATTTACTTTACAATTAGGTAATAACCTTCTACAGCTTAAACACATTTTCTATGTATCATCAGCAGTTCTCAAACAAAACTTTATTTAATTAAAAAAAAATAAACTTAATGATTTATGAAAAATGAATAGTACCATTGAATTCTACTTGAGCCAATCTATTACGGGTTTCAATATTTGTATCTATTTCCGATACACCCTGTGTATGTGATTGTGTGGTTATTATTTGAGTAAAAGCAATCTACTAAAAGCAACATCAATTGGAAATACCCACTGCTGGAAGTGACGAAGTTTAAGGACTAAAGTAATGTAAAAATGTCGAAACTACAACTTTTATTTGTGAAAATTGTTAGCCCGATATTAAAAAATTTGCTACAAATTAAAGAAAAAATGTAAATAATTCTAATATGTGAGATTCTGCCCCCTCCCACTACTGAAGTTTATGTGTGTTCAAACAGATGTTTTAAAAAGTTATAAATAACGCTCCAATCACAAATAATCCTATGATAAATAATTTTTAATGTAATTCTTGTTAATAATTCAGAAACTGAAAATTCTCCATCATCACTGACATTTATATCTATGAAATGTTGATAAAACGAATCTCGAAAACTCGATTTTTAGTAGCGTAATTTCTCTGTGACTCCCTTAAAACAGTAACTGTTAACATAAATTAATCTTAGTGTATTTTCACTGTCTTATTAAAATCCTGTCGTAAGAACAGTTCAATTAAGTTATTGATAATAAAATATTTAATACCTTCAAATTGAAATGAAACAAATTCTTTTGAACACAACATGAATCAAAATATCCCAATATATAATGTAAGAAAAATTAAATCGAAGTATTAGATATCAAATAGTGTGGGATGCACTATGCTGCATATTTTCTTCCTGTAGTATCCATGAAATGAAAGTAGTTATCATAAATACAATTCAAACTCTAGTACTGTCTCCACAAAGCATTACACTGTAACCCTAACAGTAGCAGAGCAAACCGTTTCGTTCAGGATCGTAATGAACTGAATCATGTTACTATCAAGCTGCGCAAAGAGCATTCTGTAAAGACATAATCTACAATTTCACGGGCAGATTCCTGAATTTCTTTAAATGGTGTGACAGAAATTCTTCTAAGGAAGCCCAAGACAACGGGCACAGTTTTAGGATGCATTCATTTTCCAAAGCGAAATCAATCAGCCACCATGTGTCTTGGTTCTGAAGTCATGAACGTTTTATTGCCGTATTGTTGGTGTACAGGACTACAGTAGCGAAGTAAATGACACAGTGGGTACCGAGTTAAACCGTATCGCCATTTATACTTCTTCCAGATTTATGACTTCTTGGAGTTGTGCGATCTGGGCACTTGTTTCAATGCATTGCTTTTCAAAAGTCAATTGTATGAAGCAACAACGGATGTCAAGTCGAAATTTACGGAAACATGTTCTCATTTCAGGACAAGCTTTAACTCAAATGTGTCAAAGTTTCCCAAAACATTACAGAAAATACACTCGATATAGAATGAATATCGGAAATTGTCATTATAGTTAAAATAACGGTAAATCATTTTCAGTGGATGAGTGTCAATTTCAGAGAATAATTCACACTCCAGAGAATTCAACCACGCGGAAGTCATGCTTCTGCAGAACGGTTTTGCTAAAAACACCCCACGAAAAGTAAATATTCGCAAAAATTATGACCTCTTATAATCTTATATCCAGAGGATAAAAGTTGTCCAGCAAAATCATTTTACAACAACATTTCTGTATAATAGTCTACAACTGTAAGTATATCTATAAAAAGCTACTACATATACAAAAATATTTACTGCCCTTGCATGGGGTCTTACAGATAACTACTAAACTAATAATTATCAGTTATAGTATAAAGTGTCGTTTCGATCAAGAAAGAAATAGTATTTTTTACTTAATTATATAGAAATATTATTCCATAACAATATCCTTTTCTGCAATTTATTGCTGCAAGCTTTTTAATTTCCGACAAATTGTAATTTATCTGAAAATGAACATAAAAAAAAACTTATTATATATTATTATTACTTCCTGGCTTTTGGAGTGAACGCAATACTATAAGTATTAAAAAATTCGAGTTCTATTTTTATTTCTTAATGTTTTTTTACGAACTAAAAAAAAATGTATTTGCGAACGTCTAACCTGCTCAATTGTAGGAAAAATCCATTGAAAAGAAAATGTACGGAAGAAAAATCCAGGAATAAAAATCATGAAAAAAATCCTTAAGAAAAAAATCCAGGAAAAATATCCAAACTTTCAGATTTATACATAACATTTCACTTCGCTTCACGTTTCTTTAAATATTCGGTCTAGGACGTTTGAACGCGGAGACGTTTGAACGCAGGTACCTTTGAACGCATTGACAGTTGGACGCGGACATACAGGGTGTCCCTAAATTAAGTAGGGTAATTCCGGTAGAGTTGGCCCGGCGGGAGAGTTGGTCCTCAACTGTTATTTCGACATAGGGACATCAGATGGTCCAAGCATGCCTATTATGAAGTTGATTAGTTTGACTGACAACGCTGCACGTCACGACATTTCTTTGGGGTCGTTACAGACGTAATAATTAAATAAATCCGTTTTGAGACGAGCTAAAGTTTTGTGCGTTCAAACGTAAAAATAATCGATTGGAATCACAAATTAAACGGACCGCAGTGTAAGTAAAGTAAAGTAATTAAAAAGTAGTGCAAATTGCAGAATCTGAAAGAAAAATCTAAAACAAAACCAAAAATGTCAAAAGGGACGTTTATAGAGATGTCAAAATCTGATACTACCGATAACGAAACTGACGATTGGGACCAAGACATTTGTGCCGGATGTCTCCAGAATTATAATGAAACTTCTAGTACAGTAGAATGGATACAGTGCCTCAACTGTAACCTCTGGTTTCACGAAAATTGTACTAAATATGATGATATGTGTGGGAAATATGTCCACAAAAGAAAGTAAAAATCTTTGCCTTTCTGGTTTTAATTTCTCTTTTGTTTTCTATAATGTTTTTAGAAACTATGATTTTGTTTGTTTGATTATGTAGGAATAGGCATCTCACCCGTAGTGCTTGGACGATCTGACCCATAGCATATGGGATAGATGGACCAGGGAGCAGTTTTCTGTTTTATTTTTTATTTTATTATATAGAAGGTATTTTTAAGTTTTGTATAAAATGTTTATCATAATAAAGTATTTGTCGAATTTTTCACATTTCTTTTTGATTTAATTCTGCAAAGTAATAAAGTTATGAATTTTTTTATAAATGTGGTCCATCTCTACCGGACTTACCCTACCTAAAACTATACTGAGGTGGGGGTAGAACATTTATAAATAATTAAGGTTTTCTTAATAAACTTATGGTGTAAAAAGCTTCATTAAGAAATAAAAACCCTTAAAGGGGGTACCCTAGAAAAGGTTTTTTGTACACGAGGAAACCGCAGTTTATCATTTGCAAAACTTCAGACTGGCAATGCTTAATTCTATAGCTCTCTTCAAAATTATTTTCTCTATCAATGCCTAAAACTAAAGCCTTAGAAGTGAAATATCTCGATAACGGTAACTTATAAAAAAGAAACAAGGACCATGTAACAAAATGACGCCGAGAGATGACGAACACCTTCGTTTTCATTAAATTCTATTTTAATTTGTTCCCAATGTTTGGGTTTCTTAAATTTAAATTCAAAATATTACTTATTACCATGGTGTGATTTACTTTTAAATAATATTTATTTTACGGTGTTGCCGTGATATGTTTAGTTAATTATGGAGTGTCACTCTTTGTTTCTTGATTATTGTCATTCAAATATTTTTCCTACAATACCTCAATATTTTGTAACTTTGATATTGTATAACTAGTCTGAAGATGAGGTCGTATCCTTTTGCATCTGACCATGGCAACACATGGGCGCTAAATGATCCTTGACACCACACACATTGCAATTATAATTTTTGTACTTACATTTCTGATAATTATGATTTTTACGACCACATACGCGACGCTTGGCACCTGATGACGTAGAACTGCTTCCGCATCCTCTTGATGCTTTGTGTTGTTGTATCTTAAACGTGTGCACATCTGCTTCTTGTTTGATGACCCGTTGTTCCAATCCAGATAGCAGTTATACCTTATCTCGTTTACTAGCCTCCTTGTTTTGTGCAATTTGAACAATTAGATTCCAGGTGGTTATCATGGCATCTTCTTCAAATAATCAATCAATTATTGGACCAGGACCCATTCCACTCACGAATTTATCAGTCATTATTACTGATAATTCAGTTCCATAACCACAGCATGCCGCCAAACTTCGAACTCTAGCTACCCAATCATTAACCGTTTCATGCAATTCTTTGCGCGCATTATAAAATTTGAAAGGAGCACCATAATATGCTCGGATAGGCGTTAAATGTACTCTTCATAAAGAAATGAAATCTGTATGTGATTGCGACTCTGAAGGTTCTGGCACACATAATTTTTTTATCAACTTGTATGTATCGTCGGCGAGATAATTTAGAAAATAGCCCGTTTACGCGTTGAATCTTTGATATCGTTAATTATGAAAAACTTCTCTAAATTTTAATTAATTTTGTAATTAACACCGCACAGGATTCTTAATTTTACCTGGTAGCTACTGTTAGATATTTGTATATATTAGTTAAATAAACATAGTTAATTTGAATACATCTATTGGTTAACATTGGCTGCAGTGCTTAGAGATGCTTGGAAAACCGCGTCCTAGATCTCGCTCTTTCAAATTAATCAATCAATCAACATTAATATACATAAACTGCAACCAACCTGGTGAGGTGAAACTTCCCCACCATCAATCTACATAGAATGCACGCGCATACCGAGAGAAGAACAAATATTCTAGCTTCTTATTACAGTTTTTAAACTTTAAATTTAATTTGATATTCTCATTAAAGCTTTCGAAGCGAATCTGGGTTTGTAAAATAATTAACGAATACTGTAATGTACATAATATTATCATTTTATTTGTTACTAATTTCTACAGTTTATACACAAAAATCTCAACACCGGTAAGTATCAAATTAACCCAAAAATTTGAATTTTAATAATTCATCTATGCAGAAGTAGCAAACATACTTACACTATTTGGCTACAACAAACTTTAAAATTAATGTTAATGTCAAAAGGAACTTTTACAAATGTTTTCTTGCATATTTAAACACTGCAGAATGGTTCCACAGGGACATATTTCAAAGAATTTCGATTTGTTTTCTTTCCTACCTGTTTTTAAGAAAACGCCAAATAAGGCCCGTCAACGAGCAATATTATCAAAAGAAAGCGGCCCCGATAAAGATTTTGGGCCATCAGCGTTTCTACAAAGGGGGCGGAACTGACACAACCTAACACAACAACCCCAACGAGGCGGCATCCACAAAGATTTGGTCATAAACGGTCCGGTAGCCGTACACTTTGATGTCTTTATATTCGATTTTATAAAGAAACTATTGACTTTTGTACACTTTCGGGTCTACCCACAGAAACGATCTGTGAGAAGCCGACACTTATGTGCAACCAAACAGAGATATTAACGTCAATATTGAAAAAACATTTGACTTTGTGATTTGGGTGTTAAAAAAATTGCAATCGTCATGAGAAATCTGTTGTTCGAGGAGGAAATTCGATGTGTATAAGCGTACGTTTATGAAGAAGCACTTCATGGGCGCTCCGAGGCGTCGTCTATGAAAAGGTTTTGCTGAAACAATATGCAATCAATATTTGGTAAAATACTTGTAAAATGCGCGCCTTTGTTTCTGGGCACGAAACCTCGAGGGCTGTTGACTGGTGAATGGTTTGAAATGAAGACAATGACGTGGTGCTCCTCAGATGTCTTTCATTGATAAACTTTAAAATAACTCGAGCTCCAGTAATTTCTCGAGAGTTATTTAGAGAAAAGCTTTGTGTTCCTGCATAATGTGTTGGGAAAGCTAGACATAAAACGTTGTATTACACATATTTTATACATATTGGGTATTAAGATTTTCACATGGTGTTAAATACTGAATGTTTTCATAATATTCTGATTTTTATGAACACCAGTATTCAAATCCGTATTTTTTCATTTTGTCAAATTCAGAAGATATATCTTCTATTTTAGAATTTACACTACTAGAACGTAGAAATAAAGCTACATGCAAACCAACTTGAGAGGGATGTCAATATACAAGATGTTCCCAAATTGTAGGTACAAACTTTGAGGGCGTATTCTGTAGGCAAGAACAAGGAAAATAGCTCCTAATAAACATTTGAACAGAAATGCTTAGTTACGCAATTTCAATTTAGGCTAGTGAATTGAAAATGGGCAAGTCATCGTCCGGCCTAGGTGTCGAAGATGCAATGGCAGACAAGCTAGAAAAAATTAAAATTAAAAATTAAACCGCAAACGAAATTACCTTATTTATGGCATGGCAAGAAGAGAAAAATGCAAGAATTAAATTGCAACAAAATGTTTATATATGTTTATATTAAAGAACAAGTAAAAATAAACATAATCTGCAGAAGAATAAAGACGACTAGCATACTTACTAAATAAAAAGAAGCATTTTCGGCACTCATACGAAAACAAACAAGAAACATTGGCCGGAAAGCTGCACCCGTCATGCGCTCCAGAAAGTATAGTATAAGATTTATATCGCCAAGGATATACTACTTTAAAATTCCATCTCAAAAAATGGAACAAAGTGTGCATAAAATGAAGCATATTTTGAGGTGTAAACTCCAGCCTTAAGAATTGTGAGAGACTTATTTTCAGTAAAATATTCAGAAAGACCTTGTTAGAAAATTTAAATCAGAGGGATGTGTAATAAATTCCCATAAAATAAGAACTAAAAGTAATCACGTATTAACCGAAGAAATGAAATTAAATATTTTATGCTACGTTGAAGAAAACCGTATAGCATCACTACGAGAAATAGGTTCACATTTTAATATTTCTAAAACTTCGGTATTTATAACACTAAAAGAATTTAAATATAAATCGTACAAATTTTCTAATCACCAACAACTATTCGATGAAGGCAAAGAAAAAAAATAACAATCTTTTGTGAAACTTTCTTTAATTTCCTAAATGAACATGAATACATTTTAAATAAGATAGTTTTTAGTGATGAAGCAACTTTCACAATAAATGGACAAATCAATTCACAAAATTTTCGGTGTGTATTATAATTCCTCATCTATCGATATCCATCATCCTGATAAACTTATTTCTTAGATATTGGTCCCGCACTAACTGCCATTTACAAAACTTAACTCACAGTCAATACACTGGGAAAGTTAACGCATGGCTAGGAGTAGTTGAAAATAAGCTTATCGGTCCATATTTTATTGATGGTAATCTCAATACAGCCAAATTTCTAGAGCTATTAAGGAAAGACATCATTCCGGCAATTGACAACTTAAACATCGTTGACCCGTGGATTTAGATAGATGAAGCCCCTCCGCATTCCACGAATGCTATAAGAAACTTTCTAAACGACAGTTTTCCAGGACGTTGGATAGGTAGATTCGATCCTATACCGTGGCCCCCGCGTTCTGCAGATTGGTCGCCCAATGACTTCTTTGCTTGGGGATATCTGAAATCAAAAATGTATACAAATATTTCAATACAAAGTGTTGATGAATTAAAAGATCGCATACGTACCGAATGCAATAGCTTGAATCCCGACTTTCTTGCGAATGCTGCGCGTGCTTTCAACACCGTTCAGGATATTGTTTAGAAGTAGAAGGTGGCCATTTCGAATACTTATTGTAACTGTTGTTTTTATTTTCATTTCCGTTTACTATTATTGATATTTAATGTTTTACAATAATAATCGTCGTTGTTGTTTAACTCATTTTGATTTACTTATTTAATATAAACACTGCATCAACATAACCTTCATACTCAAATAATTCACAACTACATGACGTTAGCTTCTGTTTTTTAGTTGTGGGTATAGTTGGTTGCCTAGACAATAGGCGCAATTGGCGCGTTCATTTTAAAAGTATACATAGACAATGTATACTAAAAAGAAAAATTCCCTGTATACCGTTTCAATGATATCTGTATATCGGTAGTCAATCCTTGCATTTTTGAGCGATTTTATGATTGCCCATGTTGGTATCTTATATTCTGTTGTTTTTTCTATCACAAGTCTCATCGTTTGCAGATGGTTATCCCAAAACCTTTCTTGAGACATGCCTGCTCCTTGGGTTGATAAAAGGGGTTGGCTGAAGCTTAAACTATACAATACAGAAAGAAAATATCTAACAATCATTTATTTATTGTATACAGTTACAGAATTACATATTTATTTATTAATCCTGTACAAGGAAGCACAACAGATATAATCAACAATTAGATTGAATGTAGGCGCTGATACTCTAAAATTAAAATTGCATACTAAAAAATCGTTAAATTTATATTAGTAATCAATGTACTACTCAATTATCTAAGTCTTTCGCCACCAGGTCTAAAGTAATGGAAACAATGTTCAGCTATTCTAATTTCCGTCCAAAAATGTTGAACTGTTATGTATGAAAAATATCTTTACGCGTTGAACGTTGAGTTCTTAAATTTTTGCACAAACTGGCGAATTCAAAGTAAAATGAAATTTGCTCAATATGTAACTAACATATTTTTTGCATATATTACATACTATCCTTTTTTGATTGTCTTATGGAAGAAAATACATTTAGCGTTGACTACATTTATAGTATTAGAAATGAGAGTTGGATATTGCAGGAATGGTTAATTTATTTTCAATAAGCTATAAAATACATATGAAAATAACAGAAGGCAGATTTTCGACTGCCTGATATCATGCCACGGATTATTGGTAATTATATTGACTGACCGAGTTTACAATTTTTGTTCCTATCTGTTTCAGGGAGCCTCGAACTGCACCGAGTTTTCGTAAGTCCCCTTAAGCCTACCCACGAACTGCACCACCTCGCCACCAGGTAGTCCTCGAATTGCACCGTTTTAATCCCTTAACATCGGATTTTTAACGGCCGTTCTCCCTCGCAAGGCAATGGCAAACCAGCGAGGTATTCTGCCTAGTAAATCTTCTCTGGAGTAGAAGTGTTTACACTTCCCGTGGTTCGGAGCCCACGTTAAGCTGTAGGTCCTCTATGTCTGTGGCACTCTAAACGCGCAACACAGGCATAGGAGAGAAGATCGCTACGTCTCGTAAGAGACAAAGCACCCTAAGAAGAAGAAGAATCCCTTATCTTGAGTAGTTAATAGTTTCTTCTTCTATTCAGAAATTTGGACTGGCACCAAAAGACAAAGATAAAAAGTCGGGAATTGGACAGAACGACAAATGCCTGTGAAAGTTTTCATGCCAAATTTAATTCAAATTTTTATCACCCTCATCCTCATATTTATAAATTTGTTGAAGTCATTCTGGATTTTCAAGCTCAAGTGTATATAAAAATGAATTCTGTTGGGACGCCTGCTAGAATTCACGATTCAAAAGTAAAGAAGCGTGCTGAATTATTACACCAATATATTGAAGATTATAATAACTGTTGTAAGAGTTCTGAGGAACGTTTTAATTGTAAAAAAGGTGTTATCTTAATTTATCTAAAAAATGTATGTAATCGTGTAACTTTGTATTCGCAATAAACTCTTCTTTGTAAACAATGTCGTTAAATTTCCTTTCTAGCGATAATCAAATAAGAGGTAAAAATTCTTAGAAGCAATTAAGGCGAAGTGGTGCAATTCGAGGGTCAGCTTAACAGGGGCTTAAACATTTGGAGGGTCGGATTACTTATACCGGTGCAATTCGAGTGCGTCCCTGTTTCAACCTTATGCAAAGATTAAGTAACGTTTACACCGAAAATATATAAAATCGGTTTGATGACAACACTGGCGAGATTATACCACGTTATTATTCGTAATTCGATTAACTGACCGAGTTTACGATTGTTGGTGGTATGTGGTCGCTTCAACATTATGCAAAGGTTTAGTGATGTTTATGCCGAAAATATATAGAAAAGGTTTGATGAAAAATGTTTGTAAATATCCGTTTACAACCAGAGCTGGAAAACATAACATTTCTTCAGCCCAACCGTAGTAAGTACTATAGATCTTACAATAGGCAATTTTCAGTTTCGGATTAGCGCTTTATTTGCACAGCATTAACTGAACGCATTTCTGTCTTTACTAGTTGCTTGCAGATTAATATTTACGACAAAGACGTATGTCGTAGTGACATCTGCGAACGAAACAAGACCAACACTGTACGTGTATTCTGTCTCCTGACACGTTTAGTAGAAAGAAACAGAGACACTTGAAGAATGTCGCGCTGATGCAGCAAAACGTCACTACTTAAATCTGTTTCCAGCAGTATTTAAAATGTTTTGGAGGTTTATACGGCAATATTTGGTTTTATACACTTGGGGAACTGAGAATTGAAAACTATTTCAAAAAATATGTCAATCAAATGTGTAAAAACTGTTGATGGTCGACAAAAGCGCAATTTGGCTTAATTGCACACCAAGGGTACTTTCTACCTAACTTAAGTGCTATTCTAAAAATCTGAAATCGAATTGTCTTTTATAAGTCCCAAATTTTCACTAATATTCGTAGCACTACTGTTATGAACAGCCAGTTCATTCATTCAACATTGGATGTTAGTTGGTGTTTATCTATTCTAAAAAGAAAACGCCGTTAGAAATGTTCGGACATTACATAGTGTTATATTTAATTTAGTTGCTCTTGGTGGTATTCAACAGTGGTTACAGTGGTGGTACGTACAGTTTCGTTATTAAATTATTTATATTTTATTCATACTGTTTACGCCTGTTCTACCATTTACCATTTTCAAGAATACATTCCAGTAACTGTAATTACCTTTAATTGGCTGTATAACAAAAATGCTATTAACTTATCTTCAACCGCGTAATACCAATTTCCACAATTTCAGTAATAAACAACATTGTAAATAAAAACTCTTAGGTAACTTTAGAAAATAAAATATTGCCCTATCAACCTCTAAAACATTTTAAATACTACTGGAAACAGATTTAAATAGAGACGTTTTGCTACATCAGAGCGACATTCTTCAAGTACCTATCTCTGTTTCTTTCTACTAAACGTGTCAGCCGACAGAATACGTCGCACGTACAGTGTTGGTCTTGTTTCGTTCGCAGGTGTCACTACGACATACGTCTTTGTCAGAAATATGAATCTGCAAGCAACTAACAAAGACAGAAATGCGTTCAGTTGGTGCTGTGCAAATAAAGCGTTAATCCGAAACTGAAAATTGCCCATCGTAAGAACTATAGTAGATCTTTAGATTTTGTAGACCATGAGGAGGGGACAGCTTAAAAACTTAATTAGTAGTGAATATTACTTAGGTTTCGACAAACAAGACTTAAATGAGTTACTGTATTAGCAGGGTTATCAATTAAAGTTAACAATTAAATTATTTAAGGTAAGGGAAATATCACAAACACCAAAATTAAACACAAATAATAGGGAAACACAAGTAATTAAGAATGTAAGTTAAAGAATATAAACACGACAACCAAACATAAGTAATTTGAAATATATAACTACATCTTAGGTATGGAAATAATAACATGGTAGCAACTAGATTGTTATACATAATAACAAGTTTAACCAAAGAAAACAGAAATCGTTAATCAACCAGAGGTTATATATACGAAATCTAGCGTTAAAAGTTTGTAAAATAACATCTCCAATACTTAAAACGTTTACGTAATTATACAGTGCTTTCATAAAGTAGTGGATAAATTCGATAAAACATTTTAGAAATGTTTTCACAGAAAATGCTCGGACACGTCAACCTTACTTTTTATGAGTGCATTTTTCCTGATCATAGTCATTTTTCGATCGTCTTTTGTTTTCGCACTATGACATCATCAACAATTTTTTTAAATGGCACCCCATACTTTTGTTCACGAATTTGGATACAGCACATTTTTCTGCGTACGACATTGTCTCAAGCATATGATCTTGAAGAGGAAAGTTTTCGAAATAATCAGTCCCAAAGTTTCAAAAATGTATGGTAAAGTGATTAGAGTAGACCAATAATAATTTAAAAAAGACGGTTTTGACAGTTGTTTGGAGTTATTTCTTGAAACAATGCATTTCATATCTTTTGTTTGTCAAAAGTAGTGTATTTCAAGCGTTTACTGAGTAGTAACTTTGTCATTTTATAAAAAATGGTTAAATTAACTGAAGGTCAAGGTCATATGATTTTGACAATGTCGTACGCAGAAAAATGTGCTGTATCCAAATTCATGAACAAAAGTATAGGGTGCCAATTAACAAAATTGTCGATGACGTCATAGTGCGAAAACAAAAGACGATCGGAAAATGACAATGATGAGGAAAGATGCACTCATAAAAAATAAAGTTGATGTGTCCGAGGATTTTCTGTGAAACCCTTCTAAAATATTTTATCGAATTAATCCACTACTCTACGAAAGCACTGTATAATGTATACTTACGTGAAGCCATTTGTAGCAACTAAATATCTGATGTTTACCGAATATCATGGAATCAACCCTTCTTACTTCTGTTCTCCTTACAAGTTTACCTTCATCCATTCTTGTGACGTGGCTAAACCATTTCAATTGATCTTGTTCTATTTTCCCATTCTTGGGCTTTGTTCTATACTTCTTCAGGTATCTTCGCTTCTTATGTGCTATTTCGTATTTCTTGCTATTTTTCTTAAGTATTTCATTTCTGCTGCATTTTTCTATGTTTCAGTTTCGTTTTATATGTATCCTTGTAAAAATTTAATAATGTTTATGTAACAGCGTCAAACAACGGAGCCATTTAATATTTTATATCGTGGGGGTAGGAAACAATCCGACGGTCTGATTTTGCGAAAAATTTGAAATAACATCTGCTATAGAGCATTATAAAATTAATGTTTGAGTATATATTGAAAGAAGTGTAAAACTCCCAGAAAGAGGTTTGCGCTAGAAATTTGAATAGCATTCCATTTATAGGATATTCAGTGTTTAGGTCGAAATGCTACGAATATGAAGCTATATCTGGTAGGAAACATATAAATTCGCCCTCTATGACGTTCATTTCCATCATATTCAAGAAACTTAGTATAAATAGTTGCTAGCTTCGGTAATCAACTTCACACATGTTAGTAATATAAATGCGTTATTTATATTATTAATATGAATAACGCATTAATAAACCCATCATTACACAATAGGACGCGAAATAGTTATATACAAATTTACAACAACAATCTCCAGAGAGTGATGTAGCATTTGCAACTCCACCTTGTACTCTCCGCTAGGTATAAATGGTGGAAACTTGGATTGGTCTGGCCGGAAGTTACACATAAACCATTTCCCCTAAATTGAAAGTATGGCTAAATTAAATTAAGTGATGTAAAAAAAGAAACGTAAGTCACATAGTCATTATGTTAAACATTATACATACAAGACAATTCACCTAAGTAAACGATTATTGATATATAAAATACCAAAAATATCAAAATATGTCAGAAAAATACCTTCACAAATGGGCATCCAGTGAAATTTCCGCAGCTCATTAATTCTTTTATGCCAATCGTATTCGCAGTAAAAGCTTTACAAGCATTGACGGCAAAATGTAGCGGAAATGATCGATACTCGTTACTCATAAATTTATAGGCTTGTACTATAATCTGTAACAATTAAGGTGATAAGAATCAAATTAATAATTACAAGATTTCATTTTACCTCCACGTCATGACCTAGATCACGAGTAAGTGTATAAGATGCGTTTGTAACTGCTGTAGTTCGATTATACTTAAATGTAACAATCGAGGCTTTTTCAAAAAACTGGTCATTATATCGAGCTAATTCTAGTCGTTCGAATTTAAGACGATAATCGGATTGGTGGAACTAAAATATACTATATGGTAAATGGCACTTTGATTAATCGTTTACCGCATAGTTGAGATAAAAACAGAACTCGGCGGTTTTATTACGAAAAATAATGCCGATCTGTATTGATTACGCCACCAACCAGTCAACTTAAATTAAATAAATGCTCAGGCAGGAAACATCTGTTTAAACTTTTGTGAAGGTATGTAACAAAAAGCTGCAAATGCATACTTCCTTCGAACAACGGAAATTTGATCAATGTATATTCAATTAAACTTCTGTGTAACGAACATACGTACGTACATAGCGAATTTCTCCATATAACGGACTTCTGTGCTATAGACTGGTCTTTTAGATGAAAATAAATTAAAACGGTTTCTAAATTGACGTTAAAGAGCTTCATACAGCTGTTTCATCTTTACACTTTTAGTTATAGAGGGGATTTTTAAAAAATGTCTGAATGAGAGTTCTAGGAGATTCAAATTTATTAAAGATTGAAAACCTTTTTGGCTATATTAATTCATTACTTTGTTATTCTTCAGGACGGATTATGCAACATTTGTCTAAATGAGAGTACGAGAAATGTCAAAGCGAAAGTGTTTAACCATTACCAAAAGGGCATATTTCTATATTACAAAATTTTCCTATTTCGATTTTTTTAGGATTTACCGACTTCGTTATATAAGAGGGTGATTGTGTATATCTATCTAATGACAGTGATTTTAAGATTATAAGTTCACTTAGAAGTTACCTACGACAATATCATTGTATAGTTACCTTAAACCATGGACCTATACTTAAGTTATCCACGTATCTAAACAAATTGCATTCTTACAATTACTTTCGGTTTGTATAGCTTTATTTAAGAAAATAATGGTATACTACCACGGCTTTTACTGCCTAAATGATAGATATGATAAATAAAGCACATAGAAAGATTAAACCTGCATATATGTATACGTATTACCACTATTAAGACAGCAAGCAACTCCATAACAAGGGTGATACTGTCTCAGGAGGAATTAGTAACTTTGAATCAATTAGATGTTGTACTACCTTGAATGACATTTTTCGATCCTTTTATACAGGATTCGTTCGTGAAAAACGTCATTGAATTCAGATGGGCGTACGGTCCTGGTTCCTGGTTTATTCTTTTTTACGCTTTTCTATTTTTGTGTTTATTGTTTCAGTTTGTATGTTTACTTTTTCCCTATTCTATGTCTTATCTGTTTCCCCGCCCTTTTCCTTTCGGTATATATTTTTAAAAGGGAGCATTTTGCTACATATTTGTTAAATTTGTTGCAAAATATATATTATTATTATAGTGCTTTCGCAGGCCTTGTGTACCCATCGCTTTGGTGTGGGGCAAGGCTAAGCTAGTTTGTGCAATGCACAGCAGGGCCTGACTCTGCGGGTTACCGTGTTGGTGCGTATCCGTACTTTACCAGCCCGGTATAGGGTATGTGTATGTGCATGTAGTGTTTCGTTACTCCCTTATTGAAACTATAACAAACATTTCGGGATATACGGAATCGTTTAGGCTATTACATCCAAAGTCTGACTTTCTTACTACTGGCCACTAATAATTCTTGTTTGAGCTATAAATATTTTTTTCAAATTTGTGGCTATAAACAAGTACCCGTACAAGATACTATATAATATAGCATGATACCCTGTATTGTTGCAAAATACAATATTTTAGTTTAGTTGGTGCTAGAGTAAACTTTCAACTATGTTACTAAAACCGTTGATTGAAGTATTTACTTCAATCAACTCTAAAACAGGGTTGCAGAGCACTGTCTTTATACTACTACGGTTACCTCATAACCCTGCTTATAGGCTACATGATACAAGCGAGCAGGGGGAAAGCTTACGTCACTCGACAGCTTACTACAGCAGCCAGTCGTAGTGTAGTGTGTACAGACACTACTGTTATTAACTAATTATTCCACGATATTTACGTGTAGAGAAAATTTTATAGGTAAATTGGATTAGTCTATTGAAGTAGCTAAATGACGGGGTGTCGTTGTACTGTTGCTACATGCAACAACAGTTTGGAAAAAAACAAAAAAGATGGACAAAATGTGTCTTACAGTTTTCCGAAAAATGCAGAAATTAGATCAATTTGGGTACAAAAATGCCACCGTAACGGTAAATGGAATCCTAGTAGTTGCCGTATTTGTTCAATACACTTTACAGAGGACGATTATGAAGTGGATAAGGTAGCAAAAATGTTTAATGTTCCTGCCAAAAGAAAAGTTTTAAACGAAACAGGTAAATATATTTCTTATAAACTTATTATTTTTAACATGCTTAATTCGGAAACTACTTTAATTGCATGTACTATATCTTCATTTTGAACTTATAAATGTATAATATAATAAGAGTACAAGTTTGAAATGTTGACAGTAATTCCGTTACTAATGCAATAATGGACAAAGGGTACATTTTTATATTTCATACAAATATTTACTTTTTTTCTTCTTTTTAGCTATACCTTCACTGCACTTATTTGGGGTATCTGAAGCTTCATCTTCCTCTATTAATCGCACACAACGATTGAATAAACGAAAAGATAAATCTGTAGTTCGCGATCGATTGGACAAATCTCGACAACAAGAACCATTTAACAAATACAGTGACAAATTCATCCAAACTGACGATTTTAAATATGTTAAACTTGAGTTGAAGTATAATCAAATTATCAACTGAACATGAAAATCTGTTGTTTGAAAAAGTGTGAAAGTGATATGTCGGCTACATCAGCAAGTAGGAGACTTGAAAAAAGTGTTATTATTTAATAATGCAATAAAGAAATCACAACATTTGCACCAGGCACAACACAAAGAGTTATCAGAAAGGGAATATGTATTGAGAGGCTTTTTTACAAGTAATCAAATTAATTTACTATTAAATGGAGAAAAAGGGGGTTGCTTGGACTTCAGGTGAAATTTCAATTGCCTTTACGATTAGGTACTCTAGTAACTGATGCTATATGTACTTGCGATCATCTCTAAAATATCCGTTGCCTTCAATTTCATCACTACGAAGGTGGTCCTCCAAAATTAATCTTCGGCAGGGTTTACTCCAGGATGTGTTACGAATAATGAATGTTGTTGGCAAGTGTATGACTGATTTTGAAAAAGAAACTGTATTGAATGTTTATGAAATGAGCATATGCACCGTATACGAATATGATAAAATGAATGATGAAGTTGTTGGTCCACATAAGCAGATGCAAGTGGTAATGGCACGCGGACTGTTTTCGAATTGGAAGCAGCCTATTTTCTTAGATTTCGATCAAAAAATTACTCCAAAAATACTATTACCTATAATTAAGAAATTAGTTGAAATTAATTATAATGTAACCGCATGTGTTGCGGACTGTGGTGGCGGCAATAAGGGACTTTGGAAGGAAATGGATATTACAAAAGTAAGACACATTCTCCCATCCTGTAACTATCGGAAACGTTTATTTCTTCGCCGACACCCCCCATTTATTAAAGTTAACTAGAAATTGGCTTCTAGATACGGGCTTCGTCTTAGAGGACGGTGTATCTATAATAGATAAAGAACCTTTAAATATTCTAGTTAAAAATAAATATGCAAATATGGGAAATTATACAAAAAAATTGCTCTGAATCAATTCCCATCCAATTTCCCTTCGTGGCTACAGCATTTGTCCGTCGGTGGTCTCACAGTGCCTTCACATAAGTGGTTACGCCAATGTAAATATTTAGATGCATATTATAAGAAAGTTAACTGTGAAACCTTTAAAAAAAATAAAAACTCGCTAAGAAGATGACAAAAAAACTACTAGTACGAAAAACGAATATCCCGGAAGTGGTAATTAAATATTGTGTTCAGCAGCGCACATACAGGGTGTCCCAAAACTCCTGGGACATAGAGCTACCACGTATTCTAGAGGTCAAAAGAAGTCGATTGGACCCAACTTTGTCGTATACCAAAATGTACCGTTTGCCCGTGAGAGGAGTTCAAAGTTTACTTAAAAAATCACATTTTTGTATGCTGTTCAGAAAAGTGTAAACCAATTTTAATGACATTTGGTACCTGGGCACTTCAAAAGAAGCCACTACTTTCAGTAACGAAAGAAACCCAAAGAAGATTGGAGAAGGGTTAATACCACCCCCACCCCCTGATAAATTTGTTCAGAATTTTTTTAAGGATGATGATACGCTTCCATGTTTTTTTTTTTATGGTGAAGACTTATTCATTAGCTTCATTTTTTGACTCTTGTAAAAACTCCGTAATTCGTATAGTTTCGAAGAAAAAAAAATGTTTACTCAAACACTGATAACCGATATTATTATTGCAGGTTTAAATGTATTACAAAATTTAGTTGGCCGTAGACACAAAAATAAAACTTTTTTAAAACAAATGTTCAATGTGACCTCCACCTTCATTGATATGTTCATTTTGTAGGTTTGTCATGCCACGACGCGTAAAACAAGACTTATCAGTAAACAAGATATTAGTGTGGAATCCATCGTCGACTACTCTGCGCTCCCGAATAATTTCTGCAAAATGTAAACGTGATTCGTGGTCTAGTGGCAATAATTCTTGAACTGGCTGGATGTGAAAAGGACGAATTAATTGATCGGCAAGGATCCGACTTACAGTGCTTTTTGGAATCCCAGTTTCACGTTGCAATATTCTGGTACTGATCTCAGGATTGTTATCAATCCTTTGAAGAACTGCTTCTTCCACAATGGGTATTTGGGTTTGTCGAGGTCTTCCAGTGTTAAATCTGGCTGGCTGCAAACTTCCTGTTTCTCGAAGACGACATTCGATACGAGCAAAAGTTTTGTGATTTGGAATTCTTCGATTTGGATATCTCTCTTGATACACGCGGACACTCTCGCGGCAGTTACCTTGACAGTATCCAAGAACTTATAACATGTCGGTCTGCTCATTGAAAGGGAAATCCATATTTGATAGCGGCAAAAATAACAGCAGAACAACAACAACAATTAAAGCAGCAACGATGGTTACAATAACAAAAAAGAATACAAAAGCAACAAACAGTGAACAATTATTGAAAAGTTTACTGTCAACAATCAACTGAGATGATTATGAATTTGTTTCCTATCAAAATTATCACCTTTGTTTTATTTTCGTGTCTACGGCCAACTAAATTTTGTAATACAATTAAACCTGCAATAATAATATCGGTTATCAGTGTTTGAGTAAACATTTTTTTTCTTCGAAACTATACGAATTACGGAGTTTTTACGAGAGTCAAAAAATGAAGCTAATGAATAAGTCTTCACCTTAAAAAAAACATAGAATCGTATCATCATCCTTAAAAATATTCTGAACAAATTTATCAGGGGTTGGGGGTGGTTTTAATACTTTTCCAATTTTCTTTGGGTTTCTTTCGTTACTGAAAGTAGTGGCTTCTTTTGAAGTGTCCAGGTACCATATTTCATTAAAATTGGTTAACACGTTTCTGAACAGCATACAAAAATGTGATTTTTTAAGTAAACTTTGAACTCCTCTCACGGGCAAACGGTACATTTGGTAGTTGGGTCCAATCGACTTCTTTTGACCTCTAGAATACGTGGTACGCTCTATGTCCCAGGAGTTTTGGGACACCCTATATATTCGATTTAAATACTTAAATAATAAAACGAAACCAGTCTAGGACGTTTGAACGCGGTCATTTGGACGCGGCCGTTTGCACGTGGAGACGTTTGGACGCAGATACCTTTGAACGCATGGACGGTTGGATGCGGATATACAAAGTGTCCTAAAATTAAATACCCAAACTATAATAGGGTGGTGGGGCTATAACATTTAAAAATAATTAAGGTTATCTTAACAAACTTATCGTGTGAAAAGCTTCTTTAAGAAGTAGAAGCCCTGGGGTACCCTGGAAAAAATATTTTAGACACGAGGAAACAGTAGTTTATGATTTGCAAAACTTCAGACTGACTGACACTTCAAAATTATTTTCTCTATCAAAGCCTGAAACTAAAGCCTTAGAAGTGAAATATCTCGGCAACGGTAACTTATCAAAAGAAACAAGAAAGACTTAATTTCTGTATTTTACATTATAATCTAAATTTCACATTACATTTTTAAAATCCCGTTCGTTAAAAAAGTAGAGGGTCAAATCGCCCCCTACCCGCCAAAACTACACCAATGAACAGAAATTTCTGAAACTTGGTTATGCCTAAAAGGCATTTTATTTATTTTTTATTTGTCCCTTTAGGGGGCTGTTACTTTTTAACGAAGCTGTTTAAACCATAAGTTTATTAAAGAAACCCTAATTATTTTTTAATTCTCTACGCCTCAGTATAGTATGAGTACTTAATTTTGCGACACCCTATATAGTACATTAGAAGTATCGCGGTAATTGTCGTTTATTAATCCAGCGAACGTTTGTTTCTGTCTTGATTGATTGATTGATTTCAAAGAACGAGATCTAGGACGTGATTTTCTAAGCATCTCTAAGTACTGCAGCCATCATTGGCTTATTGTACACCCTAACTAAGAATTTTGCCTATCTGGGGTAATTCCAACTCCAGTAGTGATTTTTAACGTGTCACACATCGTAGTGGCACGGGACCTACGGCTTTACTTCTTATGCGACAGAAGGCGCATTTTCAGATTTTCCCCGCTAGGAAAATCTCGCCGACCTCAGCCAGGTTCGATCCCGCGTCCTTCGGATCTAAAGGCAAACGCGCTAACCACTAGACCACCGAGGCCGGTTTGTTTCTGTCTTATTAAAATTAACTCTATACGAACACAATTAACCGTGTGTTGTAAATCTTCGGTATCCATGAACTGAAGTAAATAAATAGTTTAAGTTTTTTGAATAAATTTCTAAAAAAAAACCTTTATGTCTACTGCAGCTTTTTGTTGATCGTGTAAATTTAGGAATTACTTTTTCGATATCAGAGGGAATTATACAGGTTTATTTAAAAGTAAGAAACAAAGTTAATACATTTTTCTTAACCGCTTTGATTTGCGAGCACACACTCGGATACGTAAATTTATTTAAATTTAAATTTCGAATCTACAGTCGAAATTTAGAAAATAATATTTACAAAAATTAAACTTTGCGGTAAACACCACATCTCTGAAAACAGGGGTATTTAACGCAAATATTTAAAAGTGGCATTTATTATATGCATAAATTATAAATTACAGAAGCCACATATTAATCAATTAAATAATTGATATTCATATTTATAAACAATAAAAATATAATATGTAAATGTTTATCTACAGCGTGTCCTGGAATAGTACATTCTGTAACGAGGTTGTAATGGAAATTCGATGCGAGTGGAATCTTCCGAAGGAACCACGAGCATCGAATTTCCATTCCCAACCGAGTAGCACACTATACTTTCTCGACGACCACAAGATATGTAATAAATACAATAAAATTAATAAGATTCGTAAGAAATATTTACAAAAAAATTGCAAAATTATGACGTTTCAAGTCAATTGTTAGTCATGGATTCCTAGACTAACTGTTTTTTTGTTGTACTGTTACGGAATATTCATTCCATAACTAGTGATGGAATGAAATACATGCAAAATGCATAAGCCGGAAAGTGTTTAAAAATATTTATTCCATAACAAGTGTTAGAATGTTAACTTTCTATTATCAAAATTGATTTCAGAATTCCGTAGTGGTCGTGGAGAAAGTTCTTACCGTATGGGAAACTTATTTATTTTAAAATTTACCAACAAAATTCACTGATCAGAAAAAGTTCTACTTTCCGAGGCAATGGTATTATATATTTTTTATATAATATAAAAAAACTGCAACGGTGCTAGGGGAAAGTAATAAAAACGTAAATTGCCAAAAGTAGAAAAATAAAATGTTCCAAAAGCTATTCGCAATATAATGAAGCAATAAAAACCTAAACATATTTTAAGTAAACTTCTTAGATAGTATAAAATAATATTTGAAAACTAACCACCAAAGTGGCCTAGAAAGCCCTTGGTCACAAAGTGCCGCTTATATTTTGAATGTTTCTGAGTAATACTGCACATTTCTAAAAATTTTGATTTTAAGGTACACCAACCAAAATTATTTTGAAAGTTAATGTAGCAAGTCTAGAGAGTCATGCTAATCTTTTACTAGCTAATGCAAATCCTTTTTCGTCAATTCTTGGAATGGTTTAGGGATTATAATCCATGCGAACGTATATTTCCCACTAGACATTCTTTCTGACAATAGACAACGCATTACACAGGGTAATTATTAAATGTAACAACAGTATTTAAATTTAATCGTACTTCTATTCCAAAAAAAATTATTAGCATCAGTTTTTGTATCTATCCCAGTCTTACTTTACTTAAACGACTATACAATATATATAATTTAAATTGCATATTTTCGGTATTTTGCATGCGTATTTACATGCATAAACTGCAAACTTTAAGTGCATATGTATCCTAAACCTATTTATATTCTCCTGATTTATGGAATGCAGAGAAGAATGTTTGTAAAATTAGTGTACGCATCTTCGCATTCTATTACTGTTTTCAAATTATAGTGACAAAGACGTGGAAATAAGGCCAACTTTTGATTTAAAATTCCATTAAAATAAACAAATATATTTAGATGTTTGCATCATCTGCGCTTATGATGTTGAGGTAGTTTAATGTTATAAGCCTGTAGATTATTTTTCGTATTCTATTCGTATTATTTTTGTATAGGTTATGATACCGCTATGCAATATTTTTACGCTATTTCAAATCTACATATACATTTGCATGCGTTCAAACGTCCTATTCCGTAAATTAGACTGTTTTTCAGCGTTACATAAAAGCTTGTTAGTTTGACATAAATTTTCCATTTTAGCCGTGTCTGCAAATTGATATAGAAAATTGAGAATTAAGATGTTATTTAAGTCATTTCCAGCCGGACGTGCATGAGTATTACCCCCTTTCACAAAGAAAAATATAGAAGAGGAGGTCCAAAACGGGCGGATCTTTGGGAAACAAGCTTAAGTAATTTTGATTTTGTTAGAATACGTTTCTGTAGTCTTATTGTTTTTTACTTATTTAACATATATTATTTAGGGTCTATTCGTTAAATGGGATTAAATTAATTCATGCCGCTTTCCCCGAAACTCATAGTTAAAATAAATTCCAGATACCAATTTATTATCATCTATTTGCTATATTACGAGTAAGAGAAGCAAAGGTCGTAGAAATGGTTGATCTATCTCTTAACTAAGATGGAGCCGCACAAGTAAGCATTTACTACGGTGAGAGGCATTTTTACATGTAGTGGTAAATAGTTCTACTATTTGTAGTTTTCCAAACTCAGTTGATCTACATTTAACTCATACGGCATCTAATCCTTCGTTTGCTGTTTTTGAATGCTTATGCTGACTGAATGACGTGCCGTTACGGCAGCTTTTCCACGGAATAATTGTCCTATTTCACAATAGCATTTATTACGAGTATAATCAGTTGCCCCTATAATAGTAGTCTTATTTCATTAAATTTTATGATCGATCCTAGAAAATCAATCTGATTTTTTGGAAAACAATGTCGATTACAACTGGTTGTAAAGAAACCTATTGATTTTTGATTATTGCTTGTAATAGCTTGACAACACTAGTAATCTAGCACATACTTTTCTATACCTTCCCAAGATAATTGCAATAATAATATAACCCTGGTTAAGCACATTAGACAAATTATTTCTTCTGCTGTTGTAGGGAAAGGACCTTTATTTGGAAATCCTTCTCGGTCTAAATGTGATCTGTTGCAATAAAAATAGAAAAAAGTGAAATATGCGGTTGAGGAAACGGTGCTAACAGTGCTTTATTGCATTTTGAATATTTTGACCATTTGTGGTGGGATTACGAATGTAATCAAATGCATTCTTTTAAGCGGGATTAAGGCTGCAATCAGCTGATGGGGTAAGTATGTTGGACAATAATAAAACTGTATTTAAAAATAATAGTAATTGACAAACTTTAGTGTAAACAGATTTTTACTGCCAAGAAATAAAATATAGAAGATAAAAATAAATAAAATTTTGAATACTTAATTACGATAAGATAATCATTATGTTTGCCAAAAAAGATTTCAATTAATTTAAAAAAATATGTTTTTATATGAATAGCAGTATACATACATCAATATTTAGTTCGTGTGCACTACATCCAGTAATAGGCATTCCCAAAACACAACCCAACAACACTGCGTAAGACATCAACTTCATTGTTGGCACACTTTCAAATTTTCACTGCTACGTTTCAACTTCAACTAAGCAAAAACGAACCTCAATTTGCTATATAAACATCAGTGACGTAGACGTTGAGATGAATTACCTGATAACATTAAATCGAAACCCATCATTAATTCTCCTTGAAATCATTTTTGGCAGAATCATGTTTGTAACGAATACCGTTTCGCTCCATATGGTTTGGCATTTACATACATAAACAATAATTTGACTTTAGTGGTTCCATTAGTTATTTTTGATGATTTTACGGATATAAAAGATCAGCTCGACATGTATGGTGATTTCGTAAACGTAAGAGATAGAGATTTACTTATATCAGAAAAATTGTTTTGTATTTCCAGAAATATTAACGGTCAAATTGTATACAATTTGTTTAATTCCCAGTTTAGACTGTAAAACCACACCTTTCTTTGTTAACAGTTTTTGTAGGTAATTTTCTTTCTTAATTATCAGCGAAAGATCAAATAGGTTGAAACATTATTAAGGCATGTTATATCCTCATTGCAAATCTCTAAGTAGATTTTTCGTACGTCGATACGTTTACAAGATATTGATATCAACTTTGCTGTTTTAAATAGGCGGTGAAGTCCGTTTTCGTACTGTAGATTGTCTTAAGGTGTTTTCTAAAGTAACCTTCAATAACCTACAACCTACCTATGCAACATAACTGATTTCCCACAGGTAACGACAGTTGCACTCCTCTGAATGTAAAATTCGAGTTTGAGTAATTTTAATGGGTTGTGTTGGTTTACGTTAGTTCTATGTTCTTTTAATAACTTCTAAAGCGTGTTCAATATGAAAATAATTCATCATCATCATCATTTGCCGCTTCCTATCCGTTAGTGGATGTGGCCCCTCTATTGCTCCCTGTTTTGCGTTCCTTTGTTCCATTTTCCCATTCTTGGCCTCCACTGCACTATTTTCTTTGTCCAACTTTGATCGTTTGTTCTTGGAGTGTGCCCAGCCCAACACTATTTAAGATTAAACGCTTTCTTATATACATTTGCCAATTCTGTTTTCTGCCTTATGCGTGCGTTTGATATCCTATCTGTCAGAGCTATTCCCAGCATTTGTTATCTGTAAATTTTCAATCAGTTATCCTCGATTCTTGGGAGTATAGTTGGTTTCATACCGTTTCTGTATGAGCGCGATTTTCGGCCTTGGGGTTTAGTTTTTTCAAGTTCCTGTTTCAATTTGGGGGAGTTGGGAATTGCTACGGATATGTGGGTGTTAGAGGAACTCCTTCTGGGAACTTCTTTTGAACTTCAAGTTTCTTGAATTATTGGGACATCTTTACCTATAAGTAGAAATACTTATTTTTACATGCAATTTGTTGGTATATTACGATTGCTGCACTGCATATTATCAGATTTAATTCAACGCTGCTACCAAATTCTCCGTTCTTCCTTCAGCGGTTACTATTTGTGCGCCTTGCCGTCTATGTATACGTGTATGAGTAGTGTTTAACACGATTAGTCCCTTGGATTCATTTTCGAACTTCGTCGAACTGCTGTCCCTGTCCGTGCTGCTGCGAAATCTAAAAGCCAGAGAAATACCATTTGGATAACATTGAGACATAGGATCCGTTAACTGAGCGCTTTAGGAAGCTCCTACTCGCCGCCACCACCTGCCCAAATCTTTATATCGAATGCCTGATTCCCGGAGCCGCTTCAAAAAGATTTGCTCATTCCATTTTTTTGTTAGACCTACGTGTATTTGTTATCTCCCAGTCTTATTGCCAACACGTTCAGCTTGTGGGTGTGTTTCCAGGCTAGATCGTGGTTAATTTTAATGTTTCATGCTGAAAATTACATTTGTAGGTAAAATTCGGGTACTTTTGTGAATTTTGATAATTGTTATATATTAATGTTTATCAGGTACCTTTATGATATTATTTCAGCATTGTTGTACGGATTGTTGTCACTTTTGGTTATTTACTTTGTGCGTATTGTTATCAGCACTCATTATTATTTGATTATAATTTCAATTTTGGATTTGATACCTATGGCAGTGAATCCATTCACGGCAACGGGATTTTAGACTGGATTTTTAAGAGCTTTACACCCCCCCCCCATTTTCCATTGAAAAAGGTAAATTTTCGAACCCTTTGTTAGCTACGATTCAGCCGCTCCATTTAGTTTACTGAGGGGAGTCCGCCTGAAACGAACTCCGTTGATTGTGAAATCTTCTGAAGCTGGTTTATATTTTGTATGTTTTATTCTAAGAACTTTAGCGATATAAGAAAATACAGCGTGTACAAGGCTTTTCTGCAGCTCTGTTCAGCTTTTATTAGCTTAGATTTAATTGTTCTGCGTTCACCTGTGCGTGGCCTTGTTTTATCTGATGATTGTTCGTTTCAAACTGTATTTTTTTAATAATGTTTATCTTTGTTCGTTACCAAATTATAATCATTTAACCATTTTGCGTGTATTTTGTCTGCTTCTTTAATTTAATTAAATGCGATGTTAAACTCAACTCTATGTTATATTGATCTCTGTTAAAAATAATGTGAAGATTCCTATAAGGACAGCTGAAAGTGATAGTTGCGCCTCTTTGTTTAGGGGGTAGTAAATTAACATTTATATTAGGATTGGCCGTTCAAAGTTAGGTGGAGCTTGAGCCGTGCCGGATCTAATGATATTCCCGTTGGCGCCTTCACTTATTACGACTTTAGCCCGAATTTGATCATATTTGAGCGCGGTGTATTTTACAAAATGAACCCTCCTCCTCTGAGATACGCTAGGGCATGCCGACGTTTATGTGTCACAATTCCGTTTAAGCCTGGTGGTTTCCACTACACTTTTTTTAATCCTGGCGCAACCATTACCACATACAGGGTGTCCTTTAAATACCTTAAAAGCTTCAGGTAGCTCTCTTCTGTAAGAAATACAGTCCTCAAAAACACTAACACGAACTTCCTATAGTGCTTAGTTTCCTCGCACGAGACACTTAAAGAATATTATACTTGGCAACGTTGACGATGTCTTTGCATTTATGGAGAATTTAATTAGTAGGCCGACAT